>CM067479.1:6574568-6599377 GCA_034552555.1 Semaprochilodus insignis
CTCTCTCTCTCTCTCTCTCTCTTTCTATTCTATTCTATCACCTCTCTCTCTCTCTCTCTCTCTCCCTATTCTATTCTATCACCCCTCTCTCTCTCTCTCTCTCTATTCTATTCTATCACCTCTCTCTCTCTCTCTCTCCCTATTCTATTCTATCACCCCTCTCTCTCTCTCTCTCTCTCTTTCTATTCTATCTCCCCTCTCTCTCGTTTGGGGCTTCTCTCTCTCTCTCTCTCTCTCTCTCTCTCTCTCTCTCTTGCACCGCTGGAGGCTTGACCCTGATGAGTCCTTTGGAGGAAAGAAGGGATGAATTAGGGCTGGGGAGCAAAGCTGAATAAGAAGGAAAGAAAAGAGGAGGAGGGTAGACTGAGACCTAACAGAGAGGGAGGGAGAGAGTAATAGGCAGACAGAGAGAGGGAGAGAGAGAGAGAGAAGGGGGGGTTGTTGTTAAGAGGTAAATATAGTACTAATGACTAAGAGGGCAGAAGAGGAGGAGAGAGGAAATGGGGAGCGTGGCGGAGAAATGAAATATGGAGGGAGCGAGTGGAAAGAGAGAAGTATTGATCAGTAGGCCGTGTGTACGTGTGTGGCTTAGACAAACAAGCTGGCGATCCTCGTGAGTGACAATGCGAGGAAGAGGCGGTACGATAGGGGTCTGGTAAAGGCTCCTGTACGTCGGCCGGCGCAGTATTTCACTGCTACGTCGTACGGCGGGCGTAAATATACCGCACTGTAGCGCACTGTTGTGCTAACGTCAATACTCTGCTTTTAGCCGACTCATTAGTCTGACTTGCTCCTTACTGGAAAGCCAAAGCGCTCCAGATAAGAGGAACTAGAGAGGAATCCTTCATGGATGTCTACCACAGGTCTCCCATGCTTTTACCATACCACGGTTCACTAAAGGATGTTACTAAAGGACGACCAGGATACTTGAGGACATTTTCGTGATGCATGTTCATCATTTCATTTCGTCTTTCCGAGGCTGGAAGGGACAAAATAACAGCAGTGGCGCATTAGAGCAAGGCTCTGGGCTCAGAAGGAAAACTCAAACAACAAATAAATCAAGTTCCATCCAATCAGCTGCGTGTTTCTGTGCAGTTTATGTAGGTACTATACCCTAGTGGCTATTTTTTGAGCTTCTAAATGAAAATTCCTGTCCAAATGGAAATTTAAGACTAAAATTCAGATTGTGTTTTTTTTTCTTTTCTTTTTTTTTTTAAATCAGTGGCTGAACTTTCACAGCATCCCTAGAATATCCACATGGGCTTCATTACACATGCTGTGGTTTGTGGTAACTATCACGTGTGGCTTTTGTGCTTGTGATGAGTTTCATGCTGGTACGTGTATAATTTGCTTATTTTAAATTCACATTAAAGGTAAGTTTTTAAAGGGGACCTTAAATGCTCGTTTTCAATGCTGATACTAGAACAGATTTACACGCTCCAGTTGGTCACCTCACCCACTCTGTTCTGACTCTGACTGGTTCTGTTCTGGTCAACTGCCAGAGCAGTTCCACCCCTAGACCGCCCCTCAGTAGTGAGTGTGCATTGTGCAAAGGCATGCCAAGTTTCTTCACAGTGGTGGTGAAGGTAACCAGACGTCCCCCTCTAAAAGCTCCCTCACAGAAAGTTCCTACATGAGGTGGTTCTGAATATGCTGCCTGATGTCTGAGACACTGTTTATGATAGTCTGGAGAAGATTTCAGCCTTAAAGTCCATTCATGGTGGAGGGATACATGCTGCAGGGCGCTGTGAGGTAAAATAGTCCCCCAAAGAAACTTATTATTTCCAGGTTTTCCAGATTTTCCATCATCAACATTCCATATAAACCTCATCAAAAGCTGCACCCAGTGAGTATCAACCCACAGGAATGAAACTTGGTGGGTGGGTTTGACACCGTGAGACATGCTAATGATTTAAGTTTCACACTCTGCCACACATGTGACATAATCAAGGACGGGCCTTATCACACCTGACTGACCCAACATTCACGATTGCAGACATTCAGCGAGCAGTGATGTCCTTCATGAGTCATCCTGTTAGTGCAGCACCATTGGCAGACGGCTGCACCACGCAGGACTACATGTACACAGACCGTTACGACGACTGTCCTTAACACCACGTCACCGTCACCAAAGACTGCAATGGTGTCGTGCCAGACTGTCATGGAGTGACTCAGAATGGCAGCGGGTCATCTTCAGTGACGAGTCCCGCTTTTGTCTTGGTGGAGACGACCAACGAATCCGTGTGTGGAGGCACCGTGGTCAGCACCAAGATGAACGGTTTGTTGTGACACGTCACACGTCCAGAAGGCCTGGTGTCACTCCACCTCCACCCCTACCGCACCATCTGCAGGAACTGTGTGAGGATATTCAAGCTGCATGGGATGGATTATCACAGGACACCATTAGGAACCTCTACAACTCCATGCCGAGACGTCTGGCGTGTTGGGTTAGCAAACACGGCGGCCCGACACCATACTGAGGGACACTACTTCTGTATGTGTAGCTCAATCAATATTGATCATATCAGTCTAAATTTATCATCAGTTATTGATCCTGGTAACCTTTATCTTCCTTCCCAACACACCTGCAATCCCACACCTCCTTCTGGGTGCAGCTGTTACTTTGATGATGAGGGTAATTGCGTCCACTCTGAATGTCTTATCTTAACCACTAAATTATACGGACATTTAAAAAGGAATATATGAACTCAGTCTTTCTTGATTTCTCCTGTGTCACTGTGGTCACTGATAAGTGAGTGAACTGTAATATTCATTCTCATCATACAGTATAAAGGGTTTCACATCACTGTCATTCTGCATCACTGTCCATCCAGACCCATTCATGACACTCATGATGCAGTAGCCTAATGGCTCCTGTGCTGTGTCATACTGCAGCCACTTTTCCTTGACAGAGATTGAGCCAATAGCTGCAATTAGACAATATGAGAATCACTACTGACTTCTAAAGCACTGACATGGAATGATCCTCATGGCGTTACACCAGCATTACATGGACAATGAGGTCCTCATCAATATTCATTCATCAATAATCAATAATACATGCCTTTCTCTAGTGCAGCCACAGGCAGCTAGGGAAGTAATATCACACTCATACTGCTGATTCAGTCTCCATGGTGTGAGTGTGTGTGTGTGTGTGTGTGTGTGTGTGTGTGGGTGTGCGCGCATGTGTGGTCCGTACGGTTAATTGGTCCGTACTTTGATCATAATCAGCACGCTGAGAGATGCGCAGAGCCTGGACGGATCACACTGATCTTTGAAGGCGTGTGTGTGTGTGTACTGTGCACTGGACTGTAGCGCGCACACAGGCGCGCACACACAGGCGCGCACACACAGGCGCGCACACACACACATTATGCATGCATGAGATGCACAGACACACAGGCACTCATGCATGCATTCACATTCGCACACCCACTTGTGCAACCACCTATAAAAACATGGACACATACACCTAATCTCATACATACTGTACAAGCTTAAGCTGACGTACTGAACACACACACACACGCACACACACAGGATGCACAGTGATATGAGCAGATATCTGCAATAGCAGCACCGGTCTTCTACATAGCAAGCAATGTGGGGTGAAAAATGTCCAGATGTGATTCCACACCGTGCCCATTCCACCCTATGATCTGGTTCTAGAATGAAACGTGCTGTTTCCCCTTTTTTGGTGAGCTCCTCATGAATAATTAGATGAGCTCTGCTCTGATTGGCTGGTTTACAGCAAGACCCCATCTCTGATGATCACCCAGAAACACCATGTGGAAATAGACTAAATAAAATGAGCCTCTGTGTAAATAAGCTCCGCCCTCATACTATGTACTTAGCTATGCTAGCTACTTGGAGCTAATGCTAGTAGCTAACGTTCCCTGTACTAGCTACTGACTTTCCATCTGGACATCAACACAAAGTAAATTAAAGTTGATCCTCACTATGAAACTCTCAGTTTTAATGATGATCTGCTTCAACCGCCAAACACGGATACAATTACACAGCATGGCTGCTACTTACAGGCTGCTGTTGGGGTTGTGATGCTAATAAAGGTGGAGCTGCTCCTCTCTTCAGTCTCTTCAGGGTCAAAGGCTGAGCGGAGCTGCTCCATATTGTCCAGGATTTTGTTAAAGATGTGGGAGCTTAAGTTCCTGTTCTCCGGCTTGTTTAGCAAATTTTCCGTTCCACCTTAAATGGGGCCACAGATACAAGCAGTTACAGGCGTCTGTACAAGCTGCAGCATTTAAGGTGGAACGGAACATTGGATTAGGAAGCTGGTGAATAGGAAGAACTTCAGACTGGTTTAAAGATGAACATCAACCATGTACCGCTGACAGTTGGGTTCCTTGGGAAGGGAATGAAAAGTGCCGACATCCCCTTCCCAGCCTGGAACGCTGGATTTCTTCACACATTCCACCATGTTGGTTCTGTAGCTCCGTTGTGGTTGTATGTAAATGTTGGGAGTGTAAATATTAAGTCTGTTCCGTAACAGTTTAGGATTTTGGGAATCGGCCGTTTTCCCGTCCTCTTTTGGAAATGCAGGATTTGTATCTGAAGTAGGAACGACAGTGTTTGAGATTCACAGTATGCGGGTTCTGTGTACCGAACTCTCCTTATTACACCATCACAGTGTACATGCAGGGTTACAGTCTGTAGCAGCTTTAAGAAAAACTAAGAGCATGTTCTCTGGAGAAGGACGATAGTACAGGTGTTTGGAGACGGCAAAATCAGCAGCGCAAAGATGTAGCAGTGGAACACTGCTGTAACGGAAAACACGTTATCTCCATTCATAAAAGCCAAAGAAGTTTCCATGATTTATGAGGCTGCCTCTTCAGATGAGAGCTACAACTATAACACCACACGCTGATGAGGATTCATCATCGCTCACAAGGTATTTTCTCCTAGAAGGATAAAGAGCCAACATGTTCTCAGAGGAATACAGTTTCACTGTTTCTGGATCCAGCTAACATCTCGCAGACTAGTTAGCCGGGTTAGCAACAAAGCCTCGCTACATTTGCCTTCTCAGACATACACATACATATATATATATACACACATCAAACAATACATCCTTGCCAACACACTTGCGTTCAGGTGCTCGTGTACAAATAGACAGTTCTGGTAAAACACAAAAGCGATTTGATTGAACGCTTAATCTGTATATTTTCTCCATCTGGAACCAAACAGATACCTGTACAGCGATATGAGTATTTAAATACTGGCAACTTGAATAGTTAACCCAGTGCTCCTGTCCCCGTACACATACGGAATTTGGAATATATAAATTCTGACAAGGGAAGCACAGAATGTTCGGCAACCGAAAAAAAAAATTATGAACACTTTCGGTGTTCAGTCGAGTGAAAAGACGTTTATAATGACCCTGTTACTTGTTTCTAGTTCCCGGATGTAGACGGGAACCAGAGTGGAACTTTACTCCTTAGGTCCAGGGCTAGCGCCATCTGCTATGGGGTAAAACCCCCTTTAACGCCGTATTTCTCCACTGAGCGTCACACCGGAGCACGCTGACGCCTCCCAGCTCTTATTCAGGTTCCAGCATTCTAGCCAAACGGAGCTCCAGACAGAGTAAAGACCAGAACAGAGCCGCTACAGCGAGACTGACAGACAGCAGCTTCTCAGCATGCGCACTCACACTTACGCCCGCACCCCCCATGAAGAAACACAGAGCCCAATTTTACGTGACCAGCATGGAGTGAGGCGCTCTCTGTGAATGCAGCATGTCGGCTGGGGTGTGTTCCAGTCATATTGTGCTGTGTCGGTGTGTCTGCTGGGATGTTAAGACGTTTAGTGTTCAGTAACAAAGATAATAAAACACTGCGAAAAACTGTGTTCAGTATTGTTCGGTTTCAGTTACGGCCAAAAATGTTCATTTCAGCGCATCCCTAATTCTGACTCAATTCAAATTTGTATATCCATTCAACAGTCCAGAGCCGATAACCTGTAACCACACGGAAAGGAATTCAATCTGGCCAACAGTGACGACAACACATGACGACAGTAGAGAATTCACTCTCATCCTCAGAAGACCTTCACCACGTTTAGACTCTCTTTCACTTCCCTGTCAGCGTGCTTGCAAATGTCCGATTCACAACCAGCCGGGTCCAAAACACAACCAAAAATGTTCTTCTGGTCGCCCTCGTGCAATTACACGTTTACACCAGAGGGGTCCCCAGATCCTACACAGTGCTGCTTTAAGGCTGATTATCCGAGTGAAGACAAAGGAGTTCCATGCCAAACAAACACTGACTGGCTATCTGGATTCGGGACACAAAATACTCAGCCGGAACCTGAACTGGCGCAAAATCCAAACTGGGCAGTCCGAGGAGCAGTTAGGAGAAGAGGAGCTAAGACGTATGAGCTTATTCTTTGTTTTCTGAACATTGTGGTTTGGACTCTAGTGTTCACATTCACGTTCCGTGCGGAGTATGCAGAGTGTCTGAGCATGATGCTGGAACACGTCTGCAGATGCGCAGCATAATTCAGTCACTGTCGTTTAACTTTCTGAATTACTTCATACGAATCCCAGCAAGACTCCAGCATTCCTACACATGGGCCTGATGTTTTAAATGGGCCAGGTAACGTGATATCCGACATCCTTGAAAAAGAGGCATCAGGCATCATTCCCAGTTTAGATTAATAGATTAATTCATTTTGTAGCCAAATGAATGACAAACTAGTATGCTCGTAGTCTATGTTCCTATTTCAGTCGAGTGAAAAAGATTAAGTTTAGGTCAAGGCCAGGAATGGGCCAGCCCCTCCCTCCTTATGGCAATGGTTAGGAGTCTATCTGTACCTCCAGCCCTTCCAGCTTCAAGTACAGCTCGGCTTGACCCGCCGTCCCTCAAGATGCATGGAAGACAAGTGTCCAGACTCTTCTCTGTCCTGGAGCCCAGATGGTAGAACGAACTTCCACCGGCAGTCCGAACAGCAGACTCTCTCATGGTCGTCAAACTCATCTCTTTATAAAGCCCTGAAGTGAGAGAGCACTTTGTTTTGCTCGTATATACTGAGCATAACCTTTCTTCTCTCTAGGTCTGAGCGCTGGGTTGGGGTTGCCAGGTAGTGCTCTTCTCCTGTAGTTAACTCTGTATTCTTCTCTCTAGGTCTGAGCGCTGGGTTGGGGTTGCCAGGTAGTGCTCTTCTCCTGTAGTTAACTCTGTATTCTTCTCTCTAGGTATGAGCGCTGGGTTGGGGTTGCCAGGTAGTGTTGTTCTGCTGCATTTAACTCTGTATTCTTCTCTCTAGGTATGAGCGCTGGGTTGGGGTTGCCAGGTAGTGCTCTTCTGCTGCATTTAACTCTGTATTCTTCTCTCTAGGTATGAGCGCTGGGTTGGGGTTGCCAGGTAGTGTTGTTCTGCTGCATTTAACTCTGTATTCTTCTCTCTAGGTATGAGCGCTGGGTTGGGGTTGCCAGGTAGAGCTCTTCTGCTGTATTTAACTCTGTATTCTTCTCTCTAGGTCTGAGCGCTGGGTTGGGGTTGCCAGGTAGAGCTCTTCTGCTGTAGTTAACTCTGTATTCTTCTCTCTAGGTATGAGCGCTGGGTTGGGGTTGCCAGGTAGTGCTGTTCTGCTGTAGTTAACTCTGTATTTTTCTTTCTAGGTATGAGCACTGGGTTGAGGTTGCCAGGTAGTTTTCTTCCGCTGTATATAACTCTGTATTCTTCTTTCTAGGTATGAGAGCTGGGTTGGGGTTGCCAGGTAGTGCTCCTCTGCTGTATCTAACTCTGTATTCTTCTTTCTAGGTATGAGCACTTTGGTTGGGGTTGCCAGATAGTGCTCTTCTGCTATATTTAACTCACCCAGAACCCAATGCACTGCCAGCCTGGTGCTCATGACTGCCATCGCCTTTGCTTTGCAGGTGTAAACACCTGCCGTAAAGCCTTGTGCATGCACCCTCATGACCGCTGCTATCTCAACCACTTCATCTGACGAACAGCCTTACCATCAATTATACACCCAGCCCCCTTGCTGCAACAACAAAAGCCCACATTGTTCTACAACACCGTACATGAAAATTAATGTGCTATTTATACAGCATGACAGTGCTCGATCTATTAAAGCACTACATCTCCAGAAAAGTACAAACGGAGACTGGCTTAAAGCAGAGCCCACAGTGAACTTCAATTACAACACACCAGCAGGACAAGAACCGTACTAAATTTAATCCCACCAGCAAAGCTGACGCCACTTCACCGGCTTCTTTAGACCTCCTTTCACAATCACAATCTCCTGGAGACAGACACACATATCAGGCAGAAACTGAGAGGCAATGTGGCAACAACAACTGCGGCGGACGGCAGCGGAGAATTCAATATGCATGGCACCAGGGGCGGGCGATGTGATGATATGATGTAATTATCCCGATAAATGACATCATGATAAGCTTTTCTGGCCATATTGAGTGTGGAATGTCAATATTTCAACAGCTTTGACCAGCTGCGTGTTTCCAGACAGAACAGCGGCCGCTGAGTCCTACTGTTGAGAGATTGCTGGTCTGGATCCTGACAATACCAGGAGAGCATAATTAACCTCACTTAATTACACTGCAGAAGATGATTTGATGCTTTACAGTCAGCATGAATGAGAATTCACAACACGTTCTCCTTCTGTGTTATGACATGCTTGAGAGCGGTCTCAGGGAGGGTCTTGGAGCTAGCTAAACATTCGATTGAGGTGTGGTGGGTGGGGAACACATGAAAGGCCATTAGGGGACCTTAAAATGAGGTTATATATAACAATTTTCTTACCAGGTTTGGGCCGAGCTCAGCTACGACTCCTCTGTCACGTGCTTCTTCAAAGCTGGGAGGGTTAGTGATAGTGCACGCTGAACTGAACAAGATTTTCTTTGTGGGTCTGAAGTCATGGCTCTATGATGCATTGGAGCCGTACTTAGCGTGCCCGCTCCCCTAATACTGCAGCCTTATAGCCTTATAATACAGCAGCACATTAGCATTAGCATCAGCTAGTTCAGAATCTAGCAGCTACATTTCACACTAAGGCTTCCAGTAAGGCTTTGCTAACTTTAGGAGGGCTAATGGTTCTATTAACTACACGGTACTTTGAGTAGCCAAGCCTAATCAACTTGAAGACCACGTGAGCTAAGCGTGTTTTGTCTCCGGGTGATACATTAGCTGGAGTGGCTAATTACGGAACAGGGCTAACAGGGTTAAGGGTGAAACTTAAGGCTGAAACTTTTCTGTTAGCTTATGCTAACTACTCCTTGCATAACAATGACTTCTGTTGCAGACTGAGAGGAACAGGCTGGTCCGTGTCCTCTGTGTCAAGCACGTCTGGCTGCACAGTCCTGTAAAGCTGCTAGACAGAGTGTCCACTTTCAGAGCGTAGTTCTCTCATGTCAGAGCTTCTCAGACATCAGAGAAGCCGCACCTTTCCCATGATTCGCTGCGGTTTCAGCACTTTCAGCCATTCAGAGAGGAATTTGGCTCATTTTTCACCGTTAGGAAACCTAATTTTATATATTTGGCTATTTTTGGATCATTCAAATGCGGCTGGCTAATTACACTTACTTCTTTGGTGAACTCAGAGCACTGACCTTAGTAACGTAGGTAACCTGACTACCTTAACATTTAGATTTCACTGAACATAAAACAATAAGCTAACAGAACATGACGCAACGTCACAAACTCATAACTGTTCTGGTAAGTTACTCCATTAGAGACTGAATGAACTCAGAATTTAGGGCAGCCGGTTAAACTCGCTTTTTGAAGCTGAACCAATGTTTTTTTGTGCACCTGGTCAAATGACACAATTTGTTGATTTTCTAAGTGTTAATTAAGTCAACACATCCTCTACGGAGACACACATTTTAATGAACTATTACTGTTTATTTACTGAATTATTAGGAGAATAAGGTCTGCGCAAAAGTTATATTTTATATTTTAGGTTTTGAAAATAAAAGGTCATTTTCCAACATGTATATAAGAAACTGTGAGCTAAAATTGCAGATAAATGCCATATTTAAATTTGCACCCTGCAGATAAGTGTTAATGTGCTTCCACTTCGGAATAAAGCAAGCTTGAGGTGCTCAGACTGTGGCATACAACTGTGGTGCTGCAAAACACTACAAATTGCGGTCAGACAGAATGCTTTAGATTGGCGCTATTGGTGCACGGTGTGTGTTCTCATTTATCCAACCTTAAAATAACTAGTGTGATGCAAATAGTGAAAATGTCTTCAAATATCACGATTCTGTCGTTTGCCATACTGTGCACCCCTACAAGGCAGTTCCACTGTAGGAGGCAATTCAATTTCATTTCTTCTTTGCTTCATTATCCAAATCATAAGCACTAGCCTATGTGAGTAAAACTGACCAAGTCGGGACAGATGTGCTCCTGAACCGCATCAGTGCTCGAATGCATCCAGTGAAGGTCGTGGGGAGTCGCTCCTCACAAAGCAGCAGCTGTATGTGTGTGTGTGTGTGTGTGTGTGTGTGTGTGTGTGTGTGTGAGAGAGAGACAGTGTGTGTGTCAGAGTGTGTGTTGGTGTGTGTGCGTGTGTATTGGTCGTTGTGAGTGTGTGTGTGCGTGCACATGTGTGTGTGTAACAGTGTATGTGTGTGTGTGGGTGTGTGTGTGTGTGTGTGTGTGTGTGTGTGTGTGTGTGTGTGTGAATGTGCGTTGGTATTTGTGTGCGTGTGTGCGTAGGCGTGTGCGTGTGTGCATGCATGCATGTGTGTACGTATACCAGCCCTCGGTCAAAACATTATGACTTCTAGCGATTTGCTTAATTGCAATGATGTGACAGGACGGGATTTACTGTCCTCCTTCCTCCGTAATGCTCCAGACCACGCTTGCTCCGTTACCATCCAGCCTTTTTAAATGCCCCTCACGTTACTGATGCCCAACTCATAATCATCACACCCCCAAGCTCAGATTACTGAATCGCTCAACCGCTATTTGCTGAATTCATTTAATTCATCAGTTTGATGTGAGTACATTTCACTGCAATCACAGAGCCGGCATGACGGGACTAAACAAACAGGCACTGGATGATATGATGTCTGCATGTTGACGACGTGACAGAATTCCAGACGTGAAAGTAAATGACATGAGAAACGCTTTCACTTGATACCACGAGGCGTCTGACCTCGTTTCTCCATCTTAATATCTGGTCGTTTCTTTGAAAACTGGGTTTATGAGCTCTACTGTCAATTACCGCGGTTTTAAAAGCATGCATGATGTGACATGAAAGCAAAGCACGCCAGTGACTTACTGCAAATCCGGCTGCTCCTCAACATCAATTCTGTGTTGGGTGTTGATTTCTAATTGCATCATGTTGTTAAATGATGCAGGATCAAAGGAGAACTAACCAGTTTTTGTCAAGTGGGATCACTGCAAGTGACCCAAATTGTATGTTCAGAAGGGAGGGAGCCATTCTCAGTCATTTCTTTCAGGACACATGGGCTGAAAGCACCAGTGACCAAACCTGCCAATCATCAAATTTGAGCTGCTGTACAAACAGGTGGGTGATAGAAAACCAGTGGATAAAACCCATAAGCCAACAATACACTCAACTTCTGCTGTGTACTGTATGTAGACTGGAATCTAGAGATGGACCAATCAATGTTTATGGGGCTAATAGTTGAGGGTGGGGCTGGACTGCATTAAATAAAACGTTATACTGCAATTGATAGTGGTATATGTCAAACAGCAGCATGAACAGCGGCATGGTGAAGGCACTACTGGTCAAACTGGTTGATTATCAGAGGAGCTATAACAGTGTAGGGAGTTTTTAAGGTGGAGAAAGGCAGGAGGAGCTTCTGGAGTTCATCTGGAGTTCAACATTGAGACATCTGGCATCTGTGGCTCCCAAGAAAATCAAGAATCGGTTTATTCCACCACAACATTTCCACTGCTCCTCTGAAAACGATGGAATATCTACCATGGAATACACATACTGGACTATATCCTACTACTAATATACACTGACTGAAGTGCTCAGCATCACACTCAGTGCTGGTCACAGATGGCTGTGGCATCCCTGGGAATCCAGCTCTCAATGACACGACTAACGCACAGATGATTAAACCAGCCTGAAGCATTGAGATCTGGTGCCTAGATAGACACAGACCGAGATGTTTACGGACGCTTCATAGCCTTTATGTCCATGACCCTTGTCAGGTTCACACAGCAGTTGCAGCCTAGCCATTAAAAGCTAGGATCTAACTATAACCAGCATCAAGGGTGCAAGGTTGCCTTCAGCAGGCAAGGCATTAGTCACATCAGGGAAAAAAGCACTGAGTGAAAATCATTTTCCGAGCTGAGATGAGAACTCTACCAGCTGCCATTTACGAGCTGTCCTCGCTGCAGCATTTCTGCTCGCTTTTTTCTCTCCTCTCTCGTTCGCTCGCTCGCTCGCTCGCGTCCTCCTTCTCTGTGTGTCTTGCTCTCTCTGGAAGCTGCTTGAGTGGAGGAACGGCACATCCCCGCAAAGCTCGCTATCTGAGCATGCGGAGCTGCTTCTTTCCTGTCTCAGAGAGTCCATCTAATCCACCAGGCTGCTCGACCCCATTCACAAAAAACACCTTAAAGAAGTCTCATTCACAAAAAACCCTAAACCCCCCCCTCACCCACCCCCCAACCCTAATTAATCCATGCTGCCCCCCGGTTCACCCGCACTGCAGAGGAAAGCTCCCGTTCCACCAAAAGGGAATCATTTCACAAACAACCCCAACAAAACAACTCTTAATGCACCGCATTCAAGAGACAAAGCAATCTCTGTCCCCATTCACCCAATTTAATTTAACCAAACACTTCTAAACACTTTCATTTCTAAAATTACCGGGGTCTTTCAGTTGACCCCCATTTATACAACCACCCCTAAAGACCATTTCACCAACGCTAGCGCCATTGACAAACACCAGGCCTGCGTCCCAGTTTCAGCCCCATTCTTAAAAAGCTGGCTGCTTTTCAGAAGCACAAGGATGATGAATGGTTTCCTGAACACCTCTATTAGTGGGTAGTTGGCTCTGGTAGGCTCCGCCGGGGTGGATCCGCACTAGCTCCTTAGCAGTAGGCGCTGGGCGCTGGGCTACACGCAGCACTTGAGGGGAAGAGCTAACCCAGCTGGTCTAGCTCTCGGGTTCACAGGTCTCTTTGAGATACTGCTCCCTTCCAGCAGGAGTCAGAACACAGGAGGTGGGGGTGGCTGTAGTTTGACTATGTGTCTTAGGTGCAGATTTACATGCTAGCAATAACGTGGCCTACAAGAGCGCCATGCACACCCCAACAAGCAGCTACTCAGGAGTTGTCTTAGTGAGGACAGGCTGAGGCAAAAAAAGCCCTGAGCTGTCCAGCATCATATAAAATACATCAGCCCTTGAGCTACATCTGCCCTGTGGAAGAGCCTTAACCCTTCATGATTATCGCCATGCTTAGCTAGCAGCACATACCTCCTACTAAAAAGGGGGCGCTATTAAGAAGTCTGTTCAAACATATGATTTCATACTATGGAGGTACCTGAGTGGAATGTAGACGACGTTCTCAAGGCCACTCTAGTTAGAACCCAAGCTGAGAATTAGCAGTCATTTGACGGAGTGCTATTCTGGGGTGCGTTTCCCGTACAACGACGGAGGCTAGCACTGAACTAACTAACATCTGAGGTACCACCGTTTCCTGAAACTGTCCTACCTTGTTCGTACCACTATAGTTTGAACCACGTTGGTTTGAACCACCATAGTTTGACCTACCATGTTTCAAAACACGTTTGGTCCGATTTTGACTACAGGAAACATGCAAAAACTCACAAACCGTGGTAATATAAGGCCAAAATATGAGAATCAACACACGTAATTAATGTGTTATTTAGGCTACTCATATTTATTCATTGATTTATTATAAACATAGAACGTTCCACCACCACTACCAGTCATAATATCAGAATCAACAATTAAATGCAATTAAAAAAACATGAATAAAGAAAATAATAACAACAATAACAATGTTAATATTCATTATAAATATAATATTTGTAGGCAACACTTCTTATAAAAACGCTTCTTCCAAAAAATGGAAGAACTGTTAGCTATATAAAATTACAAAAAGCCCCCTAAACAGCATGGTTAAGTGGCAGCGTTAGATAAACGTGCAAATGACATTGTGTTTCATATGGACATGGGTTCTAAACATGGGTTCCTTTCAAGTTTTTAAGAACTGATTTATTAAAGCACTGTAAAGGTTTCTACGTTCTCTCTTATGTCTTGGTAATAAAGACTAACTTGATGACATCTTTTTCTCGAAGGCCTAGGCTGACGTTACACAGCTGGCCCACACAGTGATGTGATAAATGCAGCTGTACTCATAAACACAGATATGCATATGGACATACATTAAGAACTACATGTTTACAGCTTCTGATGTTCTAAATGTTCCTACCAGAAGACTGGTGTAAATTATTATAGCTTGCTGGCAGGTCTCTTTCTACTACGTCCTGCTTCATCGATGGCGTAGTCACCAGCAACTAAGCTTCTAACCGCAGGTCTACAGCTGTAGTTCCAACTACACAACTTAACCACAGTGTTTGCAAATGTTCGGGGGAGCTACAGTTTCTGTGTCACTTAACGATGGTTCGGACTATGTAAGTTTCAACCATGGTTTTGGGAAACACTTGAATTGAACTGTATTGTAGTTAACAACTATGGTTTTGGGAAACGCACCCCTGACCAGCCTTCGAACAGCACAGCTCAGTTTCATTAAGAACCTGCAGGTTCTAATATCTGTGCTATTCTACTATGTTGGGACCAGGACTACAACAAAGTGTCAAGAACAGTCAGCCTACGTTCCTTTTGGCCGGTGCACACTTGGCCATAACAGACACAACGGATAGCATAGCTAGCATCCTCTCAGTTGTATCTGTTATAGCCAAGCGTTTTAGAGCAGCACCTCTCAGTCCTGGAAGCCCACTGCCCATCATGTATTAGACACCTCATCCAACCAGTCAGCCTAGTACTGGATTAAAATGCCTATGATAAAGCAAGAAAAGCACTAAAATGTGCAGGCCAGTAGGCCTCAAAGCGATGCGATGGCAGTAACCTCCCCCTACACTGACAAAAACTGATCAAAAACAGCTACTTTCATTTTAGAGATGCTATATTAAATATATTTTTAATTTAAAACGGCATGTTCTAACCTCTTATCAGTCATGCTGAAGGTGCTGAACTACAGGAAGCCAGTCAGAAGCCATTTACATCTATTAGTCTTAAAAAGGCTCAGTAACAAAAACAGGCTCTTTAATTCTACAGGTTAAGGAGCGGTTGAAAAATGGTCACGTGAAAATGAATATTCACTGTTTTGGGGAAAAACACAATATAAGCATATGTAAGATACAGGCCATGTGATGTTTCGAGATCTTCTCATTTGTGTGGTATTTAAATATACATTTAAAAAAACATAAAAATAACACATTTTGTTTCAGCTCTAATAGTGTCTCTGCACTAAATCAATCTGTGACTACAAAATGATATGTCTCTGGTTCTCTTAAAGGTTCAGTAAACCATTTAGCTTCTAAAGCTTTCCTTGGTGGTCTTTGCAGAAGGTCTGTGAAAGAGTTAACTTGACAACACAAGAGTTACAGGAAAAAAGCTCAATAATCCAAAAATAGTTCTGTTTGGACCCGGGACTTTGTAGTTAGGGATGTGAGGAACTTCATGAAATATTTTTGTTACCTTTGTTGGTATGAATCTTGAGAGTGCTGTGGACTGTACAGGACCATTCAGCTGGCAAAAATATGGTTGTATGCAGAACATTACAACCCAGTGTACATGATTCTGAGGGTATAATTATCATTAGAACTTTAAAAGGGCAAGTTTAGATAGTTTTAGATAGCTATATAGGGTATAGTTATAGATAGTTCTATAGTATAGTTTATTATAGTTATATATGGTATAGTTTTAGATAGTTATATAGGGTATAGTTTGATATAGTTATATAGGATATAGTTATAGATATATTAGTTATGTAGTATATAAAAGTTATAGTATATAGTTTTACTATAGTTATATAGGGTATAGTTTTACATAATTCTATAGTATATAAAAGTTATAGTATATAGTTTTACTATAGTTATAGAGTGTAGTTTCACATAATTCTAAGGTATATAAAAGTTATAGTATATAGTTTTACTATAGTTATATAGGGTATAGTTTTACATAATTCTATAGTATATAAAAGTTATAGTATATAGTTTTACTATAGTTATAGAGTGTAGTTTCACATAATTCTATAGTATATAAAAGTTATAGTATATAGTTTTACTATAGTTATATAGGGTATAGTTTTACATAATTCTATGGTATATAAAAGTTATAGTATATAGTTTTACTATAGTTATATAGCGTATAGTTTTACATAATTCTATGGTATATAAAGGTTATAGTATATAATTTTACTATAGTTATATAGAGTATAGTTTTACATAATTCTAAGGTATATAAAAGTTATAGTATATAGTTTTACTATAGTTATATAGGGTATAGTTTTACATAGTTCTATAGTATATAAAAGTTATAGTATATAGTTTTACTATAGTTATATAGGGTATAGTTTTACATAATTCTATAGTATAGAAAAGTTATAGCATATAGTTTTACTATAGTTATATAGGGTATAGTTTCACATAATTCTATAGTATAGAAAAGTTATAGTATATAGTTTTACTATAGTTATATAGGGTGTAGTTTCACATAATTCTAAGGTATATAAAAGTTATAGTATATAGTTTTACTATAGTTATATAGCATATAGTTTTACATAGTTCTATAGTATATAAAAGTTATAGTATATAGTTTTACTATAGTTATATAGGGTAAAAGTTCCTATAGAGTAAGTTTAGAGTGGCACCCTCACAGCTGTACTGGTGAGCTACAGGTCTGAGGAAATGATGAGGGCGGATTTGTATGGAAATTCTCTTCACACTCTGCTGTGCACAGATGTGGGAGCTTCTATAATGAGAGCTGCGCATTAACACTGAATACTCTCACACATTTAATATTACACTGTTAATATTAGAGCTGGGTATTGGTAACACTGTATCGTGACTCAAGTGTCACCAAACAATACAGAACAGCACAACACAAAAACAACATTTTTAAAAAGTCAGGATGAGTCGACTTTTTGTAGGGATGCGCACTCAGGTACTCACGCTGGGGAGTAAACGTGCATACTAGTGCACATGGAATGACACCGGTGGTGCACAAACAAGGATCATCATACAGAGGAACGCATGTCTAATCTTACTTCATGATTCAAAAACAGCCCAAAGAAAATCGGCAGATTTTTGTGTCAGATGTGTAACATAACAGACGGACAGCTAATGTGCTAAAAGAACAGTTAACCAGTAGCACTGGATGCCGATGGGAGCTTGTGGTCTTCTACAGGTGCTTTCCTCTTCAGTAGATGTGCTAACATGCTGGTTTATGAGAGGAATACATTTTAATTGGACCTAAAATAAGCCTACCATTTTAGTGACAGTAGCTGTGCTACCTCTGTCTTCTTAGCCACAGTGTTAACAACGCGTTAAGCCACCTGTTGTAGCAGAAATGTAACATAATTACTCACAAATATGAGCAACATGTTGATGATTTGCACTTCCGTCGGAACACACTGTTTTTCCACTGATTTCCAGGGAAGAAAGGCCACAAATACCCAAACAGTGATTTCAGTACTTGAACACTGGCATTTCCAATGGTCAACCGAGTCCTCAAGTACCCTCGTCCCACGTACACCCCTCCCGCGTCCACGATGAATGCAAAACTGGGGGAGATCCCAAAAACCTCACACATAAACCAGATCCGTCTGCGGTTTGAATGCCATCCGTGCTGACCACCACAGATACGATAAGCCTTCTCAAAATTCACACCACCAACACACACACACACGCTTTGACACAACATCTGGCATGTCCTCACGCACGCTGGGTGCCAAGAAAGAGGCTGGATTCACACTGTGCACATCAACACACTCTTCATGGACAGCGACACACTCACAGCTGTCAGCTTCTTCAGCATGCACACACTCTTACAGTGAGCCCTGGAAGTGGACACATGGCTGCTCACATTAACATGTTATAGCAGACGCAGATGCACTCGCATCACAATGCATACCTGCATCCACACACATGCGTATCTGAGCAGATGCACACAAAAACAGACCCATAAAATCTCCTCTGGGGATGATTTACCCCGGGCATATGCTAAATGACACGCGCGCGTATGTTCAGCACTGAACAGGAATGTGCTCTCTCACACAGGGAGAAATCAGACAACAGTACAGCAGAGAGCTCATAATGAACACTTAAAGTCGCAGGGAACACAGAGTAACATATGAAACGTGTCTGTACGATATTAAACCTGAGTGTTTATAATAAACACCCAGCAAAACCTGAATGGAAATTATATAAGACATAAATCTGATAAAACACCACTTTAAAAACACTGATCAGACCTGATCTGAGAACTGTGTGGGTGTGGCTAATGAGCAGCCTGATGGACAGCTCTCTGCCCAACACTACTAGCCTGCTCCTCCCCTCATACAGCACTAACATCATCATCCAACTTTTAGGTGACGATAACTGGACCAAAGGAGTGACAGATCAACAGACATGCAGACGGATAAACTAGCAGCCTGTGAATGAATGAAGGGATGAAGGAACAATGTTGGTGATGGATAAAGAAATGAAGGGATGAAGGAACAATGCTAGTGTATGGATAAAGGAATGAAGGGATGAAGGAACAATGCTGGTGTATGGATAAAGGAATGAAGGGATGAAGGAACAAGGTTGGTGATGGATAAAGGAATGAAGGGATGAAGGAACAATGTTGGTGATGGATAAACTAATGAAGGGATGAAAGAACAATTTTGGTGGATAGATAAAGGAATGAAGGGATGTAGGAACAATGCTGGTGTATGGATAAAGGAATGAAGGGATGAAGGAACAAATTTGGTGGATAGATAAAGGAATGAAGGGATGTAAGAACAATGTTGGTGATGGATAAAGGAATGAAGGGATGAAGGAACAGTGTTGGTGATGGATAAATGAATGAATGGATAAAGGAACAGTGTTGGTGATGGATAAAGGAATGAACGGATGTAGGACCAATGCTGGTGTATGTGGGCGGGGCAAGAGATGTCAGCCTTGTGATTGATCCGGGGAATGATTACGGAGCCTTACCCCAGATGAGGTCCGCCCAGTTCACATGGAGAGGAGAGAAATATGGTGAAATAGATCCATCATACTTGGCCATTTTCCAAGTCAGGAGTGACTGAAAGCCTGGAGGATCTGGCAGCGTGAGAGCGGAAGGGAGTCGAGCTTTAGTATTCAGATGGAGCTCCGGAATGATCGGCGCCCCTGATAAGTTCAAACATGCCTGATTTTTCTGATCTGAAATATTTAGGAGTGCTGTGGTACGAGATGATCACAATGAATCTGAACAAGCGATTCAGACAAAAGGCCAATGACAGAGCTCTGACAGTAAGAGGGGAGGAGGTGTGACAGTAAAAGGGGAGGAGCTGTGACAGTAAAAGGGGAGGAGGTGTGAGCGTATGCCACTTGTTCTGCGGAATACAGGCGAGGAGTCACTCCTACAATTTCGAGTCCGTTAGCAATAAAATATCGCTGCAGCTCTCGCTGTGAGGTCTGCACTTCTCACCACACACCAAACAGGTCCAGTCCAGGTCTGTTAGTGTGATGGTCTCCACACGGTTCTTCCCGAGAACCGATCCTCACAGGAGAAGAACGACACTGAAAACCGAGTCTCTCCTTCGGCTTCCCATCCATACAGACACATACATGATGCATGGCCACAGGTGTATAAAACCAAGTACCTAGACATGCAGACTGCTCCTACAGACATTAGTGAGAGAATGGGTCGCTCTCAGGAGCTCAGTGAATTCCAGCATGGTACCGTGTTAGGATCCCACCTGTGTAACAAGTCCAGTCGTGAAATTTCCTCCCTACTAAATATTCCACAGTCCACTGTCAGTGGGATCATAAAGTGGAAGTGATTGGGAACGACAGCAACTCAGCCACGAAGTGGTAGACCACTTACAATGACAGAGCGGGGTTAGCGGATGTTGGTGTATGGATAAAGGAATGAACGGATGAAGGAACAATGTTGGTGGATAGATAAAGGAATGAAGGGGTGAAGGAACAATGTTGGTGTATGGATAAAGGAATGAACGGATGAAGGAACAATGTTGGTGGATAGATAAAGGAATGAAGGGATGAAGGAACAATGTTGGTGTACGGATAAAGGAATGAAGGGGTGAAGGAACAATGTTGGTGTACGGATAAAGGAATGCAGAGCGTGGAATGCAGTGGTGTAAAGCGCCGCCACTGGACTCTAGAGCAGTGGAGACGTGTTCTTTGGAGTGACCAATCACACTTCTCCGTCTGGCAATCCGATGGACGAGTCTGGGTTTGGCGGTTGCCAGGAGAACGGTACTTGTCTGACTGCACTGTGCCGAGTGTAAAGTTTGGTGGAGGGGGGATTATGGCGTGGGGTCGTTTTTCAGGAGTTGTGCTCGGACCCTTAGTTCCAGTGAAAGGAACTCTTAATGCTTCAGCAGACCAAGAGACTCTGGACCATTTCATGCTCCCAACTTTGTGGGAACAGTTTGGGGACGGCCCCTTCCTGTTCCAACATGACTGCACACCAGTGCACAAAGCAAGATCCATAAAGACATGGAGGAGGGAGTTTGTGGAAGAACTGGACTGGCCTGGCCTGCACAGAGTCCTGACCTCGACCCGATAGAACACCTTTGGGATGAATTAGAGCGGAGAGTGAGAGCCAGGCCTTCTCGTCCAACATCAGTGTCTGACCTCACAAATGTGCTTCTGGAAGAATGGTCAGAAATTCCCATAAACACATTCCTAAACCTTGTGGAAAGCCTTCCCAGAAGAGTTGGAGCTGTTCTAGCTGTAAAGGGTGAAACATCATATTACACCCTATGGATTAAGAATGGGATGTAGCTCAAGTTCATATGCTTGTGAAGACAGACGTGTGAATACTTTTGGCAATATAGTGCATCACCATCACGGTAAGCAGTACAAAACCTTGTAAAACCCATCCGAACCGTCCTGAGTGAGTTCATATCGCTAGTCGAAGAATTGTGATTACTTAGAAGTGAGAAAATATACACCTACACTGGCAATACTGCTCTTATTGATTATCACTTATTACCAGTCACCTGAGCCGTCTAAAACCGGTATCGGCATCAGCCGCAAAATGTCTCCACGCTTAAAGGAGCCCTGTGACGCTTTGCTTGACACGGTAATTATTAAAGGTCAATGGCCGTGTGGCGGCGTCATTACCATTACAAGAACAGCGTCATGGGGACCTTTGGTGTGACACCCGCCTTTCTGACAAACCGCAATTAACATTCTGACACGTGTGACTGACGTCCTCACCACGTTGGTCAGTCGCTTAAATAACCAGGCTTCATGTGCCATGACATGAACACTTGACATGTATTCGGCACACAGAGAAATCAGGACGGGATATAGTTTTATATGCATTAGCTTATGTCAGTGACATTGTCAAGGAAATGCCATAACCATCACATCAAAGACAGAGGCTGTAAAAAAGAGAAGCAGGAAAAGAAGAAAAGCCATCAATGAAAAGCCAAGGGATGAAGGTATGAAGGAGCAATGCTGGTGATGGAAAAAAGGAATGAATGGATAAAGGAACAATATTGGTATATGGATAAAGGAATGAAGGGATGAACGAACAGTGTTGGTGATGGATAAAGGAATGAATGGATGAAGGAACAATGTTGGTGTACGGATAAAGGAATGAATGGATGAAGGAACAATGTTGGTGTACGGATAAAGGAATGAATGGATGAAGGAACAATGTTGGTGGATAGATAAAGGAATGAAGGGATGAAGGAACAATGTTGGTGATGGATAAAGGAATGAATGGATGAGGGAACAATGCTAGTGATGGATAAAGGAATGAATGGATGAAGGAACAATGCTGGTGAAGGATAAATTAATGAAGGGATGAAGGAACAATGCTGGTGATGGAAAAAAGGAATGAACGGATGAAGGAACAATGTTGGTGTACAGATAAAGGAATGAAGGGATGAAGGAACAGTGTTGGTGATGGATAAAGGAATGAATGGATGAAGGAACAATGTTGGTGATGGATAAAGGAATGAAGGGATGAAGGAACAATGCTGGTGATGGAAAAAAGGAATGAACAGATGAAGGAACAATGTTGGTGATGGATAAAGGAATGAAGGGGTGAAGGAACAATGTTGGTGATGGATAAAGGAATGAAGGGATGAAGGAACAGTGTTGCTGATGGATAAAGGAATGAAGGGATGAAGGAACAGTGTTGGTGATGGATAAAGGAATGAAGGGGTGAAGGAACAATGTTGGTGATGGATAAAGGAATGACGGATGAAGGAACAATGTTGGTGACAGAAATCCGGATGGGATATAGTTTATATGCTTTAGCTTATGTCAGTGACATCGTCAAGGATATGCCATAACCATCACATCACAGACGAAGGCTGTACAAAAGAGAAGTAGGAAAAGAAGGAAAGCCACCAGGAAGACCTGTATAGGCACATAAAGGCAAGCAGCTCCTGCAGAACAGCACAGAGCATTCCACATATCCAGCCAGCGGCCACACATTCCCTTTTTCCAGCTCGGTCAGTAGCACATGTTAAACGACTGTTTAAAAATGCATGATTATTATTAGAGCCACAATCAGGGAATCCACAGCAACAAGCCGATGGCCCCGTCGCTTGACCGCGAGGCATGGAAATGGCAGAATTCAATGGATAGAGTGCAAGAGCCATCAGTCAATAGCACACACACACACACACACGCACACACACACACACACACACACACACACACACACACACACACACACACACAGTGGAATCAAGCCTGCACGCCGCATAAAAAATACCAGGGTTTGGAAAATGAGGTCTTTAGAACGGAGTAATGGTCGGGGATCGATAGGAATGCTGTAAATTTGATGCAAACAAAGCTGCCTTTCCAAATCCATCACTGCAGATTCTCTCGGAGGCGGCGAGCCTACCAGGAAACCAGTCAGCCTTCTGACCTGACCGGTGCAAACCCACATGCCTGGAGCACATCTACTCCATCCGCGCTAACCGCTCTCGCATGATCTGCAATAGGAAATACTTGACCCACTAACACTTACACATGCGCCGCATGGATGAGAGCGCAACTCGGAGCGGCACACATCAGTGCTCGCTAAAATTCATGAGCGCATGCAGAGACGCCTGGATGCGTCAACACAGTGATATCAGATTAGTGACCCGGCAGCGTGATCGCACAACCCAGACATTTATGTACAGTACAGGTGCGCGCTGTTCCCAGCTCGGTCCCAGCTCAGTCCCAGTTCCTCCTTCGGAATAATCTATTTAGAACAATTGAGAAATTGTTAATCAAGTATCCGCTTCTGCACATACATTACTAGCCATCTGTGAAGCAGGCATGACTTACAATTCTAATCATTTCTCTTGCGTCTTTCTCAAATAACAAATCCCCCTACATACAAGCCTTGTGCTAAAGTTTCAGCACCCGTGGACAAATTACATGTTGTCACTGATTTTTGACAGGTTAATATGCCATTAACAGAGAGCTGCACATTTAATTTACTGTTTATTAGTTTCTACGTTGAAGAGCTAAAAAAAAAAAAAAAAGATTAGATGTGGTCTATGGCACATTTTATTAGGGATGCACTGAAAAAAAATTTTGGCCAAAGCCGAAACCAAACAAAATGAAAAATTTGGGCCGAAGACCGAATACCAAACACGTTTTTTTCAGTGATTCATTCATTTTGCCATTTTTTCATCACTGCATAAACTAAATAGGCTAAATCCCAGACAGCAAGCGGATGTGGGCCACATCTGACAATTCTGGCCCACTGGCAATCTGCTGTGAGCCCACATATTCACAACATGGATTTGACCCACCTGTCCCAAAACAGACCTGGTCCACTTCTGGCTACAGGTCAGGGTTTATTCTTATTTCACATCTTGTTACTGGACGGTAATGTAATGTGCGTTAACATTCAAAATCTGTCAAATATAATCAGACACGTGACAGCCATTTATGCCATTCACCTTTTTACTGCAGAACAGTGGTGTATGAAATATTGCCTATAGGCTTACATACCTCACTCAGAATCATAGCAATCTGGAAACAGGTCTAAAAGAAATTGAAAACTAAATATATGTATATAAATATCTTAAAATGTTAACAGTTAAAAGCTTGTTTTTTAACTTTATAAAAAGCTGTGCATTTTAAGAAGAGACCATGTCTGCAAAATCACACCATTACTGAGGCACCTCGCATCCACTGGGCTAGTCTAAACTAGAATACGGGGAGAAGAAATGACCACACAATAGGGAAGCATGTTTTAGTCATTCCAGCAGGTGTTATTCCCCACATTTCAGGTTAATCCCATTTTGAGGTTAGAACAGATGCTCCTGGCAGAAAACACTTAAATTCAGTTTTATTATGACAGTTATCTCTAAACTATCCGCAACATTTTTGCAGTCTGTAATCTAAAGCAAAACTATGCAGATTGGAGAATACCTATAAATGCCTGGACAGAATTTCCTTACACTAGAACAGGAGATTATTTTCCATGAACAACCTCCATGAACACTTCTACACATAACACTTCTAATAGGAGATAAACGTTCCTACACACTAGCACAGGAGATATCGGTCCACGAACGCCCTGGATAAACGCTCCTACACGCTAG
>CM067479.1:6619340-6658908 GCA_034552555.1 Semaprochilodus insignis
ATATATATATATATATATATATATATATATATATATATATATATATACACACTGGTTGCCTTCGGGTTTCGAACCCACATATCTTTGGGAATCTCGGTCAATTGACGGTGGGATGTTACATTCACACGTGTATCTAACTGGCCAGTAAGACATTAGTTATCATAACTGGTTTGGAATAGCTAACAGCTCTATTTTAAAGAAGAAGCGTTGCCCATTAACATCATATGTAAGATAAGCATTAACAATATTATTGTACTGAACACTCCAATCTACTCATTATCCACCTGTACTGTGAAGGAGCGTCCTATCAGTGTTGCAGGCTTCGATTGATTCTGAGCAGAATGTAAAGCTCTATTGAGACTTCCTCTATCAGCGGTCACATCATTGATAAACACCAGTGAGCCAGACCCACTGGCTGCTATACATGCCCATAACACTGCCTCCACCATGTTCCACCGATGATGTGAAATGCTTCAGATTCCTTTCTGTCTGTGTGCTCTTCTCTTCCCATCATTCTGCCACACAGTTAATCTCTATTTCATCAGCCCAAGAGTTGTGTTCCCGAACTGGTTGCAAAGTCGAATCTGCCCTTTCCGTTCTTGAGGGTTGCCAGTGGTTTGCATCTTGAGCTCTCTGTATTTATGTTTATGAGGACGACGCTTGACTGCAGACTTGGATTACGATTTTCCAACCTCTTCTAGAAGGTCCTTGTCTCGACTAGATGTTGTCAAGGGGTCTTTCCTCATTCTGCAGTTGTCCACTGTAGCCGTCTTCTGTGGTTTTCCAGGCCTTTTAGCGTTACTAGTGAATTCCTTCTCCTTTTTCCCCTCTTGAATTGAAGCAGAATGTCTCCACTTCAATCTCATCTTGACTGCGATCGTGACACTGTCCGAATTCCTAAGAACCTGACTGTTCATGAAAAGCATGTGTTGATTAGCAAGTATGACTATATTTGTGTTGTAGGCACAGTCACCCCGGTTCCTATCTCCACCACTGTCAGGTGATCTACAGAGATCTGAGTATCTACAGTCAGCTGTACTATATGTCACAAACCATGACTTTGTTTGCATTTCAGGCACTGACTCATGCAGGAATTCCGAAACGACTGGATTCCCTTCTAGGCATCCTATCAGGATGCCGCCTCAGAAGCACAGCATGATACCTGACATAAACAGACATAAGCGCTTTATAACCATTTCTTTCAGAAAAGGTCTGTCGCTCGGTATCACCCGTATGTCAGATGACAGAAAGATAAACTGACATGAACCAGCATAGCGGCGTGCCACGACACGGCTAAGGAAAAGATACCAGAGCGGCTTATGACATCTGACAGTGGCTTAGCTGGAGCCTTGTTATGTCAATGACATAACAGTTCTGAAAGAGATGACAACGGAATTGATTTGATCAGCGGCGCAATGTGTTCAATAGGACCAGACGCTGCTATCATCCAGGGAACTGGCTGGTGTGCAAATAAAATCAATTACAGCAAGGAGCTTGAATTTATGAATTTCATTACTGGTGCAGGAAAATAAGGCAGTGCTCCTCCGTCTTCTGGGTGGCTTTTTTTTTTTCTAAGTAGCTTTTTCAAGGATTTGTCACTGAAACACTGCAAAGAGACTGCAGAGGCCAGTCTACCATGTCTCCACCGCAGCCTAATTGCCATGTCTGCGTGTTAAATATGCTAGCACGCTTTTGTAATCCTCCAGAACACCAGCACATCAGAGCCAAACTTCTCCAAGTTTTCAGGTGGTCTGACTACAGAACACTCACTAGTGTAAAATTAACTGCTTTAATTGGCGCTGAGGTTCAGTCAGTGCTGGTTGGACTTTGAGTTGAATGACAGTAGAAGGTCAAACCAGCTTACCACCATGATATGTCATGCACGGATAACGCCATTGCTGTATCTGTCATATAAGGGTGTAGGCTTGGACTCAACCTTGGTAAGGACAAAACAACCCAGCCTTAACCCCCACCCACCCAACACCAACCGAAATCCAACACCTGAAAAGAGCACATTTTCACTCATGCCTGAGGTACGGACCAACAGTGGGTTTGACATTTGCATGTCATGTCGTGAGCCTTTAGAAAGCCCACTCCCCCTCAGCCAATCAAAGGCTAACATGCATGAGTTGGTCATCTTGGAGTAGTAGCCTGTCTACCGCGTGATGGACAGGCGACTTGTCCAGGGTGTTTCCTGCCTTCTGCTCAATAAGGTCTGGGATAGGCTCCAGCAACCCTCTGCAAAACAGAAGGATAAGTGGCTGAATGAATGAATGAATGAATGAATGAATGAATGAATGAATGAAAAAGTGTATTAGCCTCTGGGAGGCACAATCGGATTTGGTAGGGACAATTTTATCCTCCCAAAGCATTGGTATGGACATGTCTATTATAAAACTGAATGAATGAACGAATGAACGAATGAACGAATGAATGGATGAATGTGTAGCAGCCTCTGGGAGGCACAATCAGAATTGGTAGGGACAATTCTATCCTCCCAAAGTATTGGTAGGGACATATCTACTATGAAAATGGATGGATGAATGAATGAATGAATGAATGAATGAATGAATGAATGAAAGTGTAGTGACCTCTGGGAGGCACAATCAGAACTGGTAAGCACAATTCTATCCTCCCAAAGTATTGGTAGGGACATGTCTACTATGAAAATGAATGAATGAACGAATGAATGAATGAAAGTGTAGTGACCTCTGGGAGGCACAATCAGAATTGGTAGGGACAATTGGTAGGCACAATTCTATCCTTCCAAAGTATGCATATGCAAAACTCCACCCATGTCTATTATGAACATGCTCCAACAGCAGTGACGGGGCTGCTGTAATGATAGACACTTGGTGCAAAGCTGACCTATACAATACACTACCTAGCTAGCTAGCTAGCCTTAGCCTTTTGTGTTTACCTAAAGCACTCCAGCCTCTTACTGGGGAAGGGGAAAGCAGCTGCAGCTATATAAAACAGTCATGGACAAGACAAGGATTATTTACCCTGACCCAGTGCTGCTGGCTTAAACCCAGAGGGCAGCACAGGTGCAACCACACCAACATGACCACTCATGTCGTACATTTAAATGTGTATTTGAATGTGCATCTGTAAGCAAATGTAGCTTCTGGCGAGTCCTCTCTAGGAAGACTACAAAGCTTCGGCGCTCCATGCCTCATTCTCAAACTGAACCTACAGTAGAAATCATTCTCATGTCCGTCAAATGGTTCTCTGCTCTGCTAGGAACTCTGGTAGATCTTACTGCTCAGTGTGGTAGAACTTCCTATTGTGACTGATGTACAGAACGACCAACCACAAACCATTGTTCGAGTGTGTAGGACTAAATGGCACTATAACAAAACCGTATATCAACATACAATACAAATATACAAACAACACCTGGTGGGCACTATAGTCTATATAGATACAATATTTACTGTGCACATGATAGTATCCAGTGCACACCTGATGGTATTTCTTGTGCGCCACATAGTATTTTGTGCATACTAGACTGTATCTAGAGCTCAACACATAGTATCAGGTGCTCACCAGAAAAAAAAGTGCAACATACTTTTTCAGGGACAACCAACAGATGATGAATGGAACAACAGAAATGGCCCAAAACTGCTTGGAAAGACGTCTGGTTCCATTGACTTCCATTATAATTACATTAGGTTTTTGCGCTCTCCTGTAAAGTTGCCATTTTGGAGATACTTGTTTTTGTTTGGACAGTGATGATATATAAGGTATAATAAATATNCCAGCTCCCCTGCAGAATCCGACTCCCTATGGTGTGCATCCACGTCACGCAGGCATATGGGTCCTACAGAAACAACCAAAATCGTGAGCTTGATCTGTAGCGTCCATGTACACGTGAAGGAAAGACAGACTCTGTACCTTCAGCTTACCAACAAATCATCACCATCATCATCACCACGTCTGTTTATATAGTGCATTTCCCAGCTCAAGGACACCTTAGAATTTAATGACATAACAAAATACATAAACAACAATACAACGCACACACACACAGTCAGCTGGGGGATTCCCTAGGCCACGGTATAGAATCACTTAGCAAGTCCAGATGAGTCCCTACTGCAGGGAAGATCTCCCTCCTCAACAACTATGTGTCACACAGGCAGCCGGGCCGGGAAGCCTCGAAGCCCAGAAATGTCCTTTGCCGTGAAGAGGCAGCGTGTTCGTGCAGCTGAACACCACCAGTTTAGACAGCCTAGTAGCGGCAACATAGCGTCTCTTAGGCAGCCAGCCCAAAAGGCCTTGTAGCTCTATCATAGCACAGCTCAGGCATGCAGCTGAACACCACCAGTCCAGGCAGATCCACAGCTGCAATGTAGCATCATCCAAGTAGCAGCCCAGGCAGCCATGTAGTTATGATGCAGCTTCAAACAGGTGCCAGGTCCAGGCAGCCTCTTAGCCACGATACGCAGTCACTCAAGCGGCTAGTATAGGCTGCATCATAGTCGCAACGTAGCATCGCCTAGGCAGCCAGACCAAAAGGCCTCATAGCTCCAGCATAGTGCTGCTCATGCATGCAGCTAAACATCACTATTCCAGGCAGTTCCACAGCTGTGTTACAGCATCATCCAAGCAGCCAAACCAGTCAGCCACACAGCTGCGATGCAAGCTCAAACAGGCGCCCGGCCCAGGCAGCCTCTTAGCCATGATACACCATTACTCAAGCAGTTAGTGTAGACTGCATCATGGTTGCAATGCAGCATCGCTTAGGCAGCCAGACCAAAAGGCATCGTAGCTCCGGCATAGTAGCCGAACACCATCAGTCCAGTCAGCTCCACAGCTGCAGCAGAGAGTCATCCAAGCAGCAGCCCAGTCAGCCACATAGCCGAACACTCCAGTCTAGGCAGCTCCACAGCTGTGTTACAGCGTCATCCAAAGAGCTGGCCCAGTCAGCCACATAGCTACAATGCAGCACTGAACAGACACCCGGTTCAGACAGCCTCTTAGCCACAATACACCGTCACTCAAGCCACTAGTATAGGCTGCATCAAAGCTGCAACATAGCGTTGACCCTAAAGGCCTTGTAGCTGCAATGCAGCATCACTTAGGCAGCCGGACCCTAAAGGCCTCGTAGCTCCGGTATAGTACTGCATACTTACACCAGAACACACACACACACGTCATGTGCATATGAATAGTTAACCATGAAGGGTTAAATAGTTAAAGCATGATGTGTTTTTGTGACTACACTCCCCAACCGTAGGGGGAGCCCAGGAGCAACAGTACCAATTCTCACCTAACGCTGATTTCTGGATTTCTGATTTTCTTTTTATTGGTCAGTACTCCACGAAATGTTCACACAAGAGTACCTGGTGTTTCTGAATGTAAGGTTATAGTATATGCGCCTCCAGGCCGAGAAGCTAATTTCAACAGCTGGCCAAAATATGTTCTTCGAGGTTGTGTAGCTCCGGTGCCTCAGCTGAAGCCCTCAGCTCTCGTGTCATTCAGCCAGTAGAGCTCAGAGTTGGAGCTAGAAGAAAACCCAGCACCTCCCGTTGAAATCAAACAGTGCTACTGCAAAATCAATTTCCCTCAATGTTTTATGCCATTTTTCCAGCCTGCATTGTGACTCATTACACAGCGCTGTGTGCTGCGGCAGCCTTGGCTCCCCAAGCAGCACGCCCGGAGCAGAGCATGCTGGGAAACTGACTGAAGTTTCCTAGAAAGTGTATAAGCGGGCATGCAAAAGCGGAGTCCCTCACGGCTCCCCTCGTCACTCCGCCTTCCTCAGACAGGGATGGGCGATAACACTACTGTCTATGTACTTCTGAAGGGGAACTCGACCAAATTTTCAGAACTGTGCCATAATTTATGTAACTCGAGTCAAGAAATTGGCTGACACTGACAGTGGTGGTGATGGGAACCTGGGGTTGTCTACCACACATCCATTCCACTCACTACCTATATGACCTACACTGATTTAAGTAAAGCCGTCTCCAAGCTATCCTTAAATAGTGTATCAGGCAGCGTTTTCATGACTGTCAGCCCATATCTAGATTACATCCAGATTGTTTTTTGATAGTCCGGACAGCAGAAAACCACATGAAATCCGATTCCAATATGAAATGCGATTCCAAACCGATTTTTATGGAAGTGTCTCGGTCTGGATGCTCTGACCACTCAAATCAGTGTCTTTTCTTTCATTCACAACATGACAAACGACGTCAAATCCAGATCTGACATGCTGGGGGGCAGCAGTGTGTTCAGTATTCTGACCACCTCAGGGAAGAAGCTGTTGTGGAGTCTGGTGGTGGTGGATTCAAGAACGCGATCATGACTTATTAGAGAACACACACACACACACACACAAATACATATATATTTATATCATCACTGTCTAAAGAAAAACATGCATCTCCAAAATGGCAACTTTAAAGTTAAGTAAGGTTTTTGGCCTCTCCTGTAATGTAAGTCAATGGAACCAGACGTCTTTCCAAGCAGTTTTGGGCCATTTCTGTTGGTCCATTCATCATGAAATTTACATACAGTATAAACAGCAGCCACTGTGTTCAAATGATGCATAAAAGTCTAAATCAAATTCAAATGTATATAGGAAAGCACATAGTAGGAAAGAATAAAGATAAAGAGGAGAGGTGGCACCGCCACACAAATATTTGCCATGTTGATAGTAACTTGGCATCTGATCTGACTGAGTAACAACATTACATCAAACTGAAACTAAAAGCATTCATCCTCCACCCAGAGCTAAAAACAGCCCTGGCACATTTACCATAAACACTGCCAATTAAGGGGAAAAGCTTGGCAAAAAATTCACACAATTAGAATTAGACACATTCACTGTGTCTACTTCACACAATTTAACCCCAAATATAAACAAACAATCAGCCAAGACCTGGTAACATGTTTCCGACCCTGTATTACATACTGTTATGTAAAGAAACATGAATAAGTACGTTCAGTATGTTCAGGCTTCACAACGGCTGCTACCGTTTTCAGCTGTACATAATCCACAATAGGAGAACATCAAAGTGCAAAAACTGTTTTTCAGTTCAAATACTGATTAAAAGCTTCAGAGAAAAAAAAACAGGAGTCCTAACAGCCACCTGGAAGACCTGGTAGCCCCATCAACACCATCCCCATCATATAAACAGCACTTAAAAGCTTTCATCTCTGAGAGAGAGGAGAACATCAAGCTCCACTCTTGCTTCTACAGGTGTGTCTTCTGTCCATCCTTCCACTGTGAGAAGACACCTCGACACTATGGAGGTCTGGAAGGAGGTGTAGCTGTTCAAGAAGCTCCTCACTGAGAAAAGGAGACACACACATCCAACACAGAAGCTGCTGGTGTTCTCAGAACAACAAACTGGTGTCAGAAGTGGGATAGCACCCTCCAGTGGTCTAGATAGGCCTGACCATCCGCGGCAAAGACATGTGGCAGAGTAGCATGGCGGGGACATTAGCCACAGCCCTCCAGCAATGCTTCAAGCATGTGTCGGAAGCATGGTTGGCCAAGGTCAAGACTTGGGGGTTTGCCCTTGCTGGCATCTACAGCACTGTGGGTGGTAGAAGAAGTGGAGTGCAGCTGAGGGAGCACCGCTGCTGTTGCCACTGCCCCCAGTGGCACAAGGTTTAATGCTGGACTCCGCTGCAGGGAGACTATTCAGGGGGTATAGTTGCACTGAGCTTAGGACTTTGCACGCCCATGGATATGTGGGAGGCATGGCCATGCACAGAGTTTGATGTCAATCACAGTAAGAGAGACTTTAAAGGTACAGTTGCTGTACGGACATTAGCGTGGGCTGTGGGGTAGTAGTGCTGTGCTTATGCCTAGCGACAAGGGCAGTTGCATGGTTAGACCAGCTCCAGTGGTCCTGCAGCTGTGTTCCATAAAAGAGCATTCGCTTAAAGTTCTATGATACCACATTACCATACAGCATCAGAAACCACATAAATCAAATCTATCAGAGATACAGGACACCTCCAGATGGTTTGAGGCGAGTGTATGATGATATAGGCCTGCAGTTTGATGCTAACAGCTGGATACATTGACATCACAGCTCCAGGGCAAAGCTAAAGACATGAATATCGGACACCGAATATGCATTCGCTGAACAGCTGGGTCTGTTTAATTTTCACTCAAATATTCCTGAAAGAAAGAAATCAGCGCAGGGCAAAAGCAGAGTGCTTGGCAGGGCTCGCTGAGGAATGTGAGGAACTTCAGGATTTACATAGCAGTTAATTGGCCCACGTTTTTGCACCTGAAGTAAAGGAAAAGTTCAGAAGTCAAAAGGGCTGAGGATGCTAGGAATGAATGAAAGTGATTGGGCATTAGCATTATGCAAATGCTGCCATGCTGCTGGCTTCAATTAGTTCTTCATTCTTGAACCATCACCATAAACAACCAACCAATCAGGATTTTGTATCTAGGTTGAGAGAACCTCTCCCATTGGTGAAGACTTCAGAAGCTGGACTAGACCAACAGGGTCAATCAACCATTTGGGATTTTGTATCAAGGTAGATACAGCCAAGTGAGCTCTCCAATTGGTAAGGACCTCTGGAGCTGGACTGGACCAACAGTGGCAATCAACCAATTAGGATATTGTATCTAGGTCAATAGAACCAAGTGAGCTCTCCCATTAGTAAGGACTTCAGGAGCTGGACTGGACCAACAGTGCTAATCAACCAATCAGGATTGTGTATCTAGGTAGATAGAGCTAAGTCAGGTCTCACATTAGTAAGGACTTCAGGAGCTAGACTGGACCGATGGTGCCAATCAACCAACTGGGATTTTTTATTTAGGTCGATAGAACCAAGTGAGATCTCCCATTGGTACGGACTTCAGGAGCTGGACTGGACCAACAGGGCCAACCAACCAACCAATCAGGATTGTGTGTCTAGGTCAATAGAACCAAGTGAGCTTTCCCCTTTGGTGAGGTCTTCAGGAGCTGGACTGGTCCAACACTGCCAATCAACCAATCAGGAATGCGTATCTAGGTTGATAGAATCAAGTGAGCTCTCCCGTTGGTAAGGCCCTCTGGAGCTGGACTAGACCAATAGGGCCAATCAACCAATCAGGATCTTTTGTCTAGGTTGATAGGACCAAGTGAGCTCTCACATTTTTGCCAAGCCTAGATGTGCCTTGCAGGCATGGTGACTTCTGGTTCCTTTTACCACCAGCAAAGCCATCTGAGACTTATTGCCTACAGTTATTTAACAGGTTCAGGCTTATATGAGAGTTACAGTTCCTTCCTTCCTAATTGCCAGCGATCCACACTGCTACCGCAGGCAAGGCAACTCAAACAGGCCAGTGCTTATAAATGGTGTCCACTGAGCTGGTAGCACTTCACTCTTTCAGGTTCTGCACATTCTTAAGTTAAGTAACTTACATCAAATACTCCTCCTTGTGTGATGTATCAAAATCAGTTCAAATAACTCCACTGCGTTTAACAGACTGTTTTCTACAGTAATGAATAAATGGTTTAGATGAGACTGAAACAGTCAATTTCCCGAGGACGCTAATAGCTTAATGCATGTTTGCCAGTCTGTTAGCGTTCAAGTTGATAGGCTGATCGCAAAAACCATGTGAAAACAACACACAAAACAGTGAAAACAACACACAAACAACATTGTTCACGGAGAAAAATAAGAGAAACCAACAAAACCAACCAACCAAAAGACTCATCCAGATGACCATCTTGCACTCATCATCACAATAATATCTGCACCCAGAAGGAGGTGTGGGACTGCAGGTCTGTTGGGAAGGAAGATAAAGGTCACCAGGATCAATAAATGATGATCAGTTTAGACTGATATGATCAATATTTATTGAGCTACACATACAGAAGTCTGTCTCTCAGTATGGCGTCGGGCCGCCATGTTTGCTAACCCGACATGCCAGACGTCTCGGCATGGAGTTGTAGAGGTTCCTAATGGTGTCCTGTGATAATCCATCCCATTGAATATCCTCACACAGTTCCTGCAGAGGGTGCAGTAGGGGTGGAGGTGGAGTGACACCAGGCCTTCGGGACGTGTGACGTGTGACAACAAACCGTTCATCTTGGTGCTGACCACGGTGCCGCCACCACGGATTCTTGGTCGTCTCCACCAAAACAAAAGCAGGACTCGTCACTGAAGATGACCCGCTGCCATTCTGAGTCACTCCATGACAGTCTGGCACGACACCATTGGTGGCGGTGACGTGGTGTTAAGGACAGTCGTCGTAACGGTCTGTGTGCATGTAGTCCTGCGTGATGCAGCCGTCTACCAACGGTGCTGCACTAACAGGATGACTCATGGAGGACATCACTGCTCGCTGAATGTCCACTAACTGTCCTCTGAGGTAACAGAGCTCCATAATCACTTTACATACTGAGATCACACGACTTTTGGTACGTCAGTGCATTTGGTTGAACAGTAGTTCTTCTGGATCTGATGTTTTCTAGTTTGGGAGGACTTCTACACATTGACTTCCTCCTCTTACTCCTCATCTCCTCTCCTGTCTTCAGTTTCCACCAAACTCCTGGTAACTGGGCGAAGATTCAGATTTACGGATATGTTACAGTATATTGTAAGTTTTCCAGAGGTATCCCGGCCATTGTTGCTGTTGTTAGGCTATGAAGGACCATCTATGTGAAGTAGTTTGCTACAGCGCCACCCTGAGGCAGATGTATGTATGCTCCAGTTAGTTAATAACACCAAAGACAGAAGCGCAGTGACTGTAGGTGGAGCAGCTAAACAATGACCTGTCCCTGAATCTGAGCATTTGTTCCTTCCTCTTATGTTTATGTTCAGGACCCCTCGGGAATCCCAATTTTCAGACATTCAGAGGGTCCATAAGGTTCATTCAGGGGTCCTAGACCTCCCAGGACCCCCTTGTATTTCACACCTTGCACATGGAGTGTCCTTGTATAGTTCATGTGCACTGCTGTTAGCTTAACGCTAACACCCTACTGGATTCCCATACAGGCGCTTGTGGAAATTAGCATTCCCGTATGGGTCTTTTTTTCCTCTTTTTAGATGAGTTTTGACGTTTACAGCCTGAATTGAAGGCCGAGCTCTAGCAGTCGAGGTTTACCACCGGTTATTGAGCTATGTTAGCATGTTGGGCCGGGCTGCAATCTCGTCAGTGCCCTGGACTCCCACAACAGCACCTAAGTAATGTTCCTCTGGCACTGGGCAAGTCCAGACACACACAAACACACACACATAGCGGTGGTAGGCAGTCTGCAGGTAGCTCTGGTGACCTAGATTCAGCGCAGAACGTTTGAGCTTAGCGAACAGAGCTTATATGAGCACGCTCAGAAATCACAATCTTGATAGTGACTAAGCCAGAGGGAGGGCGAGAGAGCATGTGTCTGAGTGAGTGAGAGAGAGAGATTAGAGCGAGGTGGAGGGTTACAGGCAGAACACAGCAACAACTCAGGTGTGGGGAGGTGAGGAGGTGGTGGGGTGGCAGGGACGGGGGTGCAGATAGAGTGGAGGGAGGAGAGAGATAAGTTTGGAGGAGGAAAGGAAAGAATTCGGAGGGAAACGAAAGCGGCCTGGAAGCAGAAGTGGGCAGGGCCTAGGAGCAGGGTAAAGTTACACACAGAAAACAAAAGGCTGCAGGGAGGGAGGGAGGGAGGAAGAGAGAGAGAGAGAGAGAGCCAAAGAGAGAGAGACACACAAAGAGAGAGAGAGAGAGACAAAGAGAGAGAGAGAGAGAGAGAGAGACAGAGACAGAGACAGAGAGAGAGAGAGAGAGAGAGAGAGAGAGAGAGAGAGAGACAAAGAGAGAGAAAATGAAAGAGAGACACTTACAAAGAACTAAGGGGGGAGATAAAGAAAAAGGGAAGACGTGTTTGGTTTCAACTTCATGACGTAAGGTGACTGCTGGTAAATGACAAGTGCCAAAGAAGGAAGGAAAGGGCTGCTGACGGAGGAGCGCGAGGGTTAATGAGAGAGAGAGAGAGAGAGGAGAGGCAGAGGGGAGGGAGAGAAAGAGAGAGAGGTAACCACAGTACACAGGGGCTGGGAAGTGGCCGTTTAGCCTTCATGTTAAGTTGTTTTAGATGAACATGCGAGGAAAAGTTTGCAGGTAGAGCAGACTGCGGAGACACGGACAGAGCCAGGGAGCAAGCGAGAGAACAACAAGCCTGACCATGCTGCTGAAAGAGTACAGGATATGCATGCCTCTTACTGTAGAGGAGGTGAGTTCAGTTGAGTTATGTGTATTTGAGCCAAAGAAATGACACTATTTCGGGATCACTTGGGAAATATATATCACTTTAAAGGGCAAGTCCACCAAAATTACATTACATTCCTGCACAGCTCAGTGGCTGGGATGCTAACAGAGCGATTGAAAGCGGGTTTGGTGTGGGGTATAAACATAGTGATTGAGGTGCGGGGGTTTGGTGTGAGATGGTCCAGATGTTCTTTACAGTGATAGTGATGGGAACCAGGGTTCTCCATGTCTAGAACACACATACAGACATTTTATTGACTATCTAAACCACCAGTGAACCTACACGTGTCTTCTGAGTGTTATATGGAATGTTGATGATGGAAAATCTGGAAAACCTGGAAATAATAAGTTTCTTTGGGGGACTATTTGACCTCACAGCGCCCTGCAGCATGTATCCCTCCACCATGAATGGAGTTTAAGGCTGAAATCTTCTCCACACTATCATAAACAGCGTCTCAGACATCAGGCAGCGTATTCAGAACCACCTCATGTAGGAACTTTCTGTGAGGGAGCTTTTAGAGGGGGACGTCTGGTTACCTTCACCACTACTGTGAAACCGCTCGGAACCACTCTGTTTACATAATTTTTAATTATGTTGGAATTCAGGAGGAGTTGTCTAGAAGTAGAGCGGTGCAATCTAGAACTGATCACATATGATCATCACTGTAATCTAATATAATCACTTCTGGACTCACTGAGGATCTAGTCAAATGCTGACCACTCTATGACTTATGAATTGAAAGTGATCCATAATAACAGTGACCCTTAGAAAGTAATCTGATTACAGATACGGGGATCCTACTATGAGATTACATAACCCAGATTACAGGTAGTCCAATCATACCCAACACTGGCTACAATAAGTAAATATTCATTCACTGTGTCGGTGTGTTGATAAAGCTGTGCCGTGTTAGCCTAGTGTGTGTAATTACATATAGTGTGCTCCAGTTAGCCTCGGCCTGGGCTAATCAGCCCTTCGTCAAGTTACTTTAATTAGCTAGCACTCATATTTACTGTACTAGGAAGTGTTTATTCCAGTGGGTATCATTCTATAACACGCCTTACTACACTCTGTCCAGATGAAATGGCTTTAAATGGCCCATATCCAATGTTTTTCTTGTATGCTATGCTTGTTTTTTAAGCTATAGCTCACTTCTGACATTTATGTGACCAGAAACAGTCATAATTCATTTTTACGTGACCATTTTCCAACCTCTGTTTATGCCTTACGATTAAACAGGCCTTAAAAGGCGCATTATGCTAGATTTATGGGGGTTATTATCAAAAATTGAATATAATATGCAGAACCGTGTGTTCTTTAGTGTATAATTACCTGTAACTACAAATCGTTGTGGTTTCAGTAGCTTAGAATGAGCTCTTCATATCTACATAGGAGCAGCTCGTCTTCCAGCAGAGACTACCACCGCCATGTTTCTACATTAGCCCAGAACACACACACACATACACATACACCACACACTGGCTGTAAAGAGAAACTCTCACGTTTCCTGGTTTTACGCTGAGGCAGCAGCTTGAGTTAGGCGGAGCTATAGAACGGACTGGAAGACATAGAAAGAAGAAGAATCCCTGTTCTACTGTACAGGTTCTACTGTAGTGTGTATTTATCTGTAGCTCCGTACATAAAACTATTCACCAGCTACTTGTTCAAATGTTCCCGTTCCACCTTAAATGGTGCAGCAGTTACATCCAGGTGCTGGCATGCAGCTTCTTATTCACCAGCAACTTGTTTGAATGTTCCCATTCCACCTTAAATGGTGCAGCAGTTACATCCAGGTGCTGGCATTCAGCTTCTTATTCACCAGCAACTTGTTTGAATGTTCCCGTTCCACCTTAAATCTTGCAGCAGTTACATCCAGGTGCTGGCATTCAGCTTCTTATTCACCAGCTCCTTGTTCAAATGTTCCCATTCCACCTTAAATGGTGAAGCATTTGCTTACTGGCGCTGGCATTCTTATTCTCCAGCTTCTTCTTCAAATGTTCCCGTTCCACCTTAAATGATGTGTCAGTTATTGGAACCCCTCAGCCACCAGAATGCAATTGCTGCACCTTTTAAGGTGGAACGGGAAAATGGGAACTAGAATCTGGTGAATCTGGTCCTTAGTCTCCTTCAAGACTGGTATATGTAAATGAGCTCTACTCTGATTGGCTATGCCTTTTTCAAAAAGCAGTCCAAGTGCTGGAACACTCCCTATAACTTGAAAGAGACTGGGCGGGGTAAACTGCTATAGGCTGATTTGGGTGACATCACAAAAACTGAGAATTCAAAAAAACAGGGCTGCTGATGCACCTCAGTTTCCCTACATGGATATAATGTGTTTTGGAATTTTTACGGAATATATTAAACTGCACAAAGAAAACATAATAAACATAAGCCGGGAAAATTGGGTTTTCCATGCCAGAGGCCCTTTAAAGGCGTGTAGTTCCGCAGCAGCGTTGAGTTATATTGCACATTTAAAACAGCTTCTGTTGATAACACACTACACACATAAAACAATAAAAGAGATGCTAACGGAGATATTGACCTTTTCGTCTCATAAGGAAACAACAGGGAGGTAAAAATACACAAACGTGTTCCATCAAGACAAGCGGAGCGGCTTATTATGCAACACCTAAGACCTTCATCCAGCTCCAAATGCTAAGGAATATAAATATCATCACGGCGGTGAGGAGACCTCATGCTAACTTTACAGGAGAAGGGAAGAAGTTTTTATCCCGGGTCACTTACTTATGACAACATATGGCATGGGAATTCCACCATTTTTTTGGAATTCTGGCAAAATTCAATGCATAGTTGTAGAGACAGACAGATGGTCTTTACAGTGGTGGTGATGGGAACCAGGTGTCTCCATGTCTAGAACACATATATACACACTTTATATACTGTCTAAACCACCAGTGAACCTACACCTGTCTTCTGAGTGTATATGGAATGTTGATGATGGAAAAATCTGGAAAACCTGGAAATAATAAGTTTCTTTGGGGGACTATTTCACCTCACAGTGCCCTGCAGCATGTATCCCTCCACCGTGAATGGAGTTTAAGGCTGAAATCTTCTCCAAACTATCATAAACAGCGTCTCAGACATCAGGCAGCGTATTCAGAACCACCTCATGTAGGAACTTTCTGTGAGGGAGCTTTTAGAGGGGGACGTCTGGTTACCATCACCACCACTGTGGACAGCTCTGACTCTAGAATGGAGCGTTTCACTCCAAACGGCTTTAAAGTAATTCCACAGAAATTTTGACCAAAACAACAAACGGTGGAGGTGTCCTTCAAGGCCCAACCATGAGCACTCTTTCAGTGTGAGAATGCAGCAATTAAAGGCTTTATTAGCATGGCAAACACGCAGCACCATATACGGTTACTCAGCGAGCTGGGAGAGCGAGGTTTTTGCAGTCGCTGCAGATTATGAAGTGAACTTTAGTGGCAAGCTGACCCACAGCAGGTGGAGCACTGTAGCCTTTGACCGCATCCATGTAACCTAGAGTAAAACTTTAAACCAGACGAGCTGCACGAGGCACCAAGACAGCCCCGGACTGCTGCGCACGTCAGCAGAAGGTGTGTGGATTTGTGTGTTTGGTGGGGTGTTTGTGTTCGACTGTCTCCGCCACAGCCTGTCTCTGTGTTTCCAAAACAAGTCCGACCGGTTAACCTTTATAACCCTACAGGCCGTGAAGAGGAATTCCTGACAACAACACCAAGAGACACCGGAGGCTATTACAGGCACTCTGCCTGCAGTAGGGATGGGATGGGATTTAATTCAGGGCTGCACTGAGCAACAGGATCCTATCATTACCTTATCTACATACCAGATAGGAAAAGAGTAATACAGAAGCCTTCCAAACAGTGTCCCAACAGCGTCGTAACCTCTGCTTAAGCTTCTGTTTCTACTGTTGCCATTTCATTATCAATTTAGGACACCGTGATAAGCGGCATAATCAATATACTCACTGGCATGAGCCAAAATCAGGTCATTACATTTAATCAGATCATAATGCGTATGTTAATGACGGAGTAGGGGTTGCACAGAGACGTCGTCTTCCCTTTCACCTTTGTGCCACTTAGTCGCTGATCTCTTAGTCGCAGGACAAATCAGAAAGGGATATATTTCAGCAGATGGAGAACAAATGATGGGATGCACTGTTATCCCAACAGTGGACAAATCGGAATGAGATCTACTGTTATTCCAGCAGATAGAGGACAAATCACAAAGGGATCCAGTGCTATTTGAGCAAATAGAGGACAAATCACAATGGGATCTACTGTTATTCCAGCAGATAGAGGACAAATCCATCTGTAAATGAGACACCACTGTTATTTCAGCAGACAGAGCACAACTCAGAATACGATCTACTATTATTCCAGCAGATAAATGACAGATCACAGTGGGATCCACTGTTACTCCAGCAAATCAGAAGGAGGTCTACTGTTATTCCAGCAGAAAGGGGACAAATCAGAATGAGATCTACTGTTATTTCAGCAGACAGAGCACAACTCAGAATGGGATCCAGTGCTATTTGAGCAGATAGAGGACAAATCCGAATAAGATCTACTGTTATTCTAGGAGATAGATGACAAATCAGTCTGTAAATGGGATGTACAGTTATTCCAGAAGATAGATGACAAATGAGAATGGGATCTACTGATATTCCAGCATATAGGGGACAAATCAAAATGGCATCTACCGTTATTCCAGCAAATCAGAATGAGATCTACTGTTATTTTAGCAGAAAGCGGACAAATCAGAATGAAATCTACTGTTATTCCAGCAGAAAGGGGACAAATCACAATGGGATCTACTGTTATTCCAGCAGATAGAGGACAAATCCATCTGTAAATGAGATCCACTGTTATTTCAGCAGACAGAGCACAACTCAGAATACGATCTACTATTACTCCAGCAGATAAATGACAGATCACAATGGGATCTACTGTTATTCCATCATATAGAGGGTGAGTCAAAATGGGATCCACTGTTATTCCAGCAATCAGAAGGAGGTCTACTCTTATTCCAGCAGAAAGGGGACAAATCAGAATGAGATCTACTGTTATTTCAGCAGACAGAGCACAACTCAGAATGAGATCTGCTGTTATCCTAGCAGACATTGGACAAATCTAAATGAGATCTAGTGTTATTCCTGCAGACAATACACAAATTCGACAAGATTTACTGTTATTGCAACAGGTAGAGGAGACACCAATCTGTACACAAGGTCTACTATTATTCCAACACATAGATGACAAATCAAAAAGGCAGATCTACTCTTATTCTAACAGATAGGACAAATCAGACAGGGATCTACTGTTATTCCATCAGATAGAGGACAAATCTGAATAAGATCTACTGTTATTCTAGCTGATAGATGATAAATCAGTCTGTAAATGGGATGTACAGTTATTCCAGAAGATAGATGACAAATGAGAATGGGATCTACTGTTATTCCAGCAGAAAGGGGACAAATCAGAATGGGGTCTACTGTTATTCTAGCAGATAGAAGACTTACTGTTAATGCAAAAGGAAAAGGTGAAATCAATCTGTGCATGGGATCAACTGTTATTCAAACAGATGTATGACAAATCAGAAAGGGATCTAAGCAGACAGAGAACAAATCTATAATGGGATCTACTGTTATCCCAGCAGATGATAAATCAGTCTGTAAAAGGGATCTACTATATACTTATAAATGAAACATATATGATGTATTATAAAATATGTTTTCTTTGCGGGACTAATCCCAAACACCCTGCATGTACACCTTTTAAAGAGGAGCTCCTTTGTGTTTTGTAGTAAAACGTGTTATATATTTAGAACCTTGATTAGGTAAAGAACTGTATGTTTAAATGGTTCTTTACTCAGAGAAACTGTGGTATAAAAATAGCATGATACAGACCAATAAACGCTGTCGTACATCAAACAATGTTATTTCTGGTACTGAACCGCCTGGAACATACACAAACACATTTACATCATAAAACATCAGGCAGGGTATTCATAACCATTCCATGTAATTACTTTCTGACCCACCACTGAGAACGATTCTGACTGTAGAACAGAGCGTGTCACCCCAAACCTCTCTGAGCGACTCTGTTTACACCTCACATCTTTAACAGCGCTCTCTCCGCCACCCGGGACTGTCCTCAGCACTGGAATGAGCCAGCCAGCATCTCTCAGACTGGCTCTCAGTCACTGTGTTACACTGGGTGCTGTTCCAGTGAAGCTGATCTTTGCTTAGATGCTGAGATAATGAACTTCATGAGCAGACTGTCATCGTCGCCACTGACGCTGGCTGATGAGGGCAGGATGATAAATGACTGTTTTTTAAATGCAGCTCTCAAAACAAATAGTGCGGTAATACATCACATGGGCCGAGCACTGCGGAGGAACGCGGGGACGTGGTGGAGGGTTTCTCAGGGTTGCCAGCTGAGGGACAGCGAGCACAAAGGAAGGTGCATGGGAAGTGAAACCGGGAGGGGAAACCGGGAGGGGAGGGTTGCTGTATCAAAATGAACCATGTTCATATATGCGAGGTGATGATGTCACAACCATGAACACATTTCCATAAGGCTGCCCATTCAGCCCACACCAATTAAGCCCCACCCATTCACCCTGAAGTGACATGGAGTGTTGCTACTGCACATTCACTAGAGGCCCAATACTATAGGGCAGCCAATCAAGACAGAGCTCATTTACATACAGCAGTCTTAAAGGAACAGTACCACAACCAGCTTTTTAAAGAGTAAAGAGGTCAAGTAAGGTCAAGTAACCCAGATGAGTTCTGGATTATTTTGGTACATAAATTCTAACCACACCAACCTCATTGGTGGAGCTACAGAGCAGAAACAGAAATGCAAACACATTTAGTTTCGATTGCTGGAAGTGTGGTGCACTGCTACATGCATGCGGTGCTCACACCAGGGACTAATGTGAGAATCCTGCCTCACCACCCACCCTGAGGTGCTTGCGAGGTTGCAGTAAAGTCTCTCCCTCTCTTTCTCTCAGTATAAGATCGGGCAGCTGTACATGATAAGTAAGCACAGCCTCGAGGAGAGTGGTGGAGGGGAGGGGGTGGAGGTGGTCCGGAACGAGCCAGACATGCACCCCCAGTATGGACCAGGCCAAGTCACAGAGAAACGCATTTACCTCAACAGGTGAGTCTGCACATGCACTGATCGCTCAGACAAACAGATGTGTTTCAACACCAAGGCCGACTGATAAAAATGGGCACTAAACTGAGCACTGACTGTATGACTGTGAAAACAGTGACAGTAGCTACTATGATGAGTGAAGCTGAGGTTAACTATGGAGCACTCAATAAAGGCAATAATAATAAATGTATATTTCTTATTATGTGTAAACAGTCACTACTGAAACACTCACTACTGAGAAAGTCACTACTGAAACAGACACTACTGAAACAGTCATTACTGAAACAGACATTACTGAAACACTCACTACTGAGAAAGTCACGACCAAAACAGACACTACTGAAACACTCATTACTCAGAAAGTCACTACTGAAACAGACACTACTGAAACACTCACTACTGAAACAGTCACTACTGAAACAGACACTACTGAAACAGACACTACTGAAACAGTCACTACTGAAACAGACACTACTGAAACAGTCACTACTGAAACAGTCACTACTGAAACAGTCACGACTAAAACAGATACTACTGAAACACTCACTACCAAGACATTTGGTAACGTGTAGGCAGTGTTATGATTGTTTTAGAATGTTCAATTATCTGTTTGATAAAATTATCATAATTAAGGTATATAGAGTCACTAGAGTCACTCATGTGTCTGTTCACGTACAGTATATACATTTAATATTAAACTTTCAAATTATTTTACATGATATTCCTCAAGGACACATTCATAATTCACAGCCGAATTACCCTGATATCATCTGGCTGATCATTCATCATTTCCTATGCCACACATGCCACATTCAGAACAGTAGGCGCTCTTTCTCGCCGTAGCCTGAAGTCATGGTAGTGTAAAGAGACTCAGGAGCATGTGGCTAAAGCTTCCTGTCCTCCGTTACCCCCTTCTCTGCTCTGTAATCATTCCTTCCTCTCCTGCATCAGCCTGTCAGGTAGCTGATGAAGGCTGGTGATGGAGCCTTTTGCTAACGTTCTCAGGACTGTAATTACTCAGCTTTAGAGCTTTTAATTGGCGTGTGATCCACATCTGGTTATTCCTCTCGCTCTGATTTCCTCTCCCACTTAAAGATAAGATGCCAGAATAAACTGGAGCAGGAATATTTTACTTCCTAACCTATTCATGTAGAGGCTTTATGAGCACAGCCAAGACTATTAGGAGTTATGATGGCGGTAATTGGAACCAGGGGTTAAAGTTTTCCATTCCACTTTAAATGGTGCAGCAGTTACATTCTGGAGTCTCAGTTTCCTGTCTGAATTTTTCCATTCCACCTTAAATGGTGCAGTAGTTAAGCTATATTCAGGTGCCTCAGCTTCTTGCTTTAGTTTTCCCATTCCACCTTAAATGGTGCAGCAATTACAATCTGGCATCTCAGTTTCTTGTCTGAATGTTTCCATCCCACCTTAAATGGTGCAGCAGTTACATTCTCACTCCTCATTCACCAGAATGGAACTGCTGCACCATTTAAGGTGGAACAGGAAAACGTAAACCAGAAGCTTGTTAAGGTGGAACTGGAAAATTTGAATAATAATTAAAAAAAAAAGACTGGAAATTGGAAGCAGACTCGTCAGCTCCCTGAGGTCTCTCCACTGTTGAAACTCCTCACTGATGTTAACACGGCTCTTGGCTCTTTCCTGATCTAAGAACTTCCTTCTCAGTCTCTGTTCTTCAGATCTTCTCCCCCAATTCTGTGCATGAGCAGGAATGCCCCTTGGTGCTCATTACAGATCCAGGGCTGTGTACCAACACCATTGCCCACACACGGAACACACAGCTATCGGAGTGTCAGGAGATGCTCAGTGAATCTGATCACAGCTGTATTGGACTGGAATTAAACAGGCTGCCTGCACACATGCTGGTCGTTAGCATTTAGGCTACGCTAAGCACTAGGAGAGGGAATGAAGAGTGAGCAACTGACCGTACAGCAGAGAGCTCTGGCTTTAGCAGAGCTGGAGGTTAACTTTCCTCTCTGAGTTTAATACAGTGTGATGACTCTACAGTCAGCAGCCGGACAGATTTCTTCAGCCGTCACGGTGTTAGCGAAGGCCACGAGGGCGAAGCAGTACATTCTTAATGGGCAAATAAATCAGCTAACGTTCCTGATTAGCACAGCAGCACACAAACCGAGCTCAGCTCAAACACCAGCATAATTACCACACTTACACCCGCACTACCGGAGAGAGAGACAGAGAGAGCGAGAGAGAGAGAGAGAGAGAGAGAGACAGAGAGAGTTTCTTGTTTCTGGTGATGCTTTGGCAATACTGTATTTAAATATGGTCATGCCAATAAAGCATATTGAATTGAATTGAATTGAGAGAGAGAGAGAGAGAGAGAGAGAGAGAGAGAGACAGAGAGAGACAGAGAGAGAGAGAATGTCAGACATAAGTCCACAGTCTGCAGCTGATCTATAGCCTTTTCCCTCTTTATCCCACAAATCCATCATTCATCTCTCCCATCACTCCCATCACTCTCTTCCCGCAGCTGTAGATCTGAACGGCTATTCTACCTTATCTTACAGTACAGAGTGCTCTCTATCTCTCTCTCTCTCTTCTCCCCTTACTGCTTCTCTCTCTCTCTGTCTCTCTCTCTCTCTCTCTGTCTCTCTCTCTCTCTCTCTCTCTCTCTCTCTCTCTCTCTCTTCTCCCCTTACTGTTTCTCTCTCTCTCTGTCTCTCTCTCTCTGTCTCTCTCTCTCTCTCTCTCTCGTGACGGAATAGTAACGCTTCATGTTCCTCTAACTCCTCAGTAAACTACCCTCCTGGATGAGGAAGTTCGTGCCCATGATCTTCTATGTGACGGAAAAGGCCTGGAACTTCTACCCCTACACCGTCACAGGTTAGTTCCAGCACATACATCACCTGAAACAGCAGCTAACCGGAACAGGGCAGCGGCACACGGCGTACAGTATGTCACTGCTGTTCTACCAGAGCCACACATGTCTGAACTATAACAGCTCAATCAATCAATCAATCAATCAATAAGAGATTTTGATGACAGTGATGAAATTATTTGAGGCGAGAAGTGAACAGGATCAGTTATAAGTTGTGCATGTATTTGTAAAACAAAATTCACATTGGTGAGAGAACGGAGTCTCCGTCATTCCCACTCCAGGCCTGGAAAGCCTGCTATAGTGCTACTCATTAGTGAGAGAACAGCGTCTCCATCATTCCCACTGCAGGCCTGGAATGCCTGCTATAGTGNCCGGAATCGTGAGTGTAATCTGCAGCCTCCAATATACCTGAAGGAGAGTCTGTAGGAGGAACACAAGAGCACAACGTACCAACCCTCACATAATGCTGCTTTCAGAAGCAAGACGCTTGCGTGAAGGCTGATGTTAGGATAGACATACACTCATCAACCAACAGGAATGAAACTTGGTGTGTAGGTTTGACATCGTGAGACATGCTGATGATTCAAGTTTCACACTCGACCGCACATGTGACGTAACCAAGGACAGACCTCTGTACCTGACTGACCCAACATCTGCGATTACAGACATCCAGTGAGCAGTGATGTCCTCCATGAGTCATCCTGTTAGTGCAGCACCATTGGCAGACGGCTGCACCACGCAGGACTACATGCACACAGACCGTTACCACGACTGTCCTTAACACCACGTCACCGTCACCAAAGACTGCAATGGTGTCGTACCAGACTGTCATGGAGTGACTCAGAATGGCAGCGGGTCATCTTCAGTGACGAGTCCCGCTTTTGTCTTGGTGGAGACGACCAACGAATCCGTGTGTGGTGGCACCGTGGTCGGCACCAAGATGAACGGTTTGTTGTCACGCGTCACACGTCCACAAGGCCTGGTGTCCCTCCACCTCCACCCCTACCGCACCATCTGCAGGAACTGTGTGAGGATATTCAAGCTGCATGGGATGGATTATCACAGGACACCATTAGGAACCTCTACAGCTCCGTGCCGAGACGTCTGGCATGTTGGGTTAGCAAACACGGCGGCCCGACGCCATACTGAGAGACACTACTTCTGTATGTGTAGATCAATCAATATTGATCATATCAGTCTAAATTTATCATCATTTATTGATCCTGGTAACCTTTATCTTCCTTCCCAACACACCTGCAATCCCACACCTCCTTCTGGGAGCAGCTATTACTCTGATGATGCAGAGATTGTGTAGATATTCATGGTAGATTAGTACCTTCTTACACAAGGCCAAAGTCAGCTTCTTATTCGCCAGCTTCTTCCCAGCAAACACACAACACTGTCACAACGTTGTCTACTGTCTCACAACATTGCTACAATGTTGTCCAAAGGCGGTGCTGGTTGCGTTGTGTAAACAAGGTTGTCATAACGTTGTCATAGTGTTTTCCCATACTGACACCATAATGTCACAATAGGGTTAAGTCCACTGACCCTGGAGAATTCCGATTTTGAGACATTTAAGTGGGGGTCCCAGACACGGCAGCACCTTGGTATGCACAGCTGTTTGAAGGATCTGTTTGCTCCAGGGGCGGGAGCTCCTGCGCAGTTTACTGATTTACCTGCTCCAGCACACCTGATGTATCTCAGCAGGTAATTACCAGGTTCAGTTGTTGCATCAGAGCAGAGTAATCCACAGGGTGACCTGTGCTGAACTTCAGTTCCCCTCGCCTCACTTACACAACAGCGGTGTACAGACAGCGATGACGGACCCGTCCACAGTTGCCTTCTGAGGATGAACTTCAGAGTGGAAGCTGTGAGATAAAGAGTCGACACACTGAACACGCAGACGCCTGGCTTATTTAATCACCAGTTTGACTGGAAATGTATGAATGGTGGTCTCGGACCACCTGTGTGTGTACATGATCACTTGCCAGATTCTAAAGCTTGACTTTCAAACTATAACTGTAGTTGTAACGCTCTCTCTCTTCTCTCATCCTCTCTGTTCCACTCCATCTGTCGGTGCTGCAGAGTATTCAGTAAGTATCCAGACACATCCGTTCGGTAGTCTACCTTCTCTGGCCATCTGAATGAACACTGTAACATCATCATCATCATCTTTCTCTTTCTCTCTCTCTCTCTCTCTGTTTGTCCAGTGTTCCTTCCTTCCTAAGCTGCAGGTCAAGATTGAGACGCGCTTTGAGAATGACAACGGCAGCAATGAGGACGTGAGTAGAGCTGCTAATCCTCTTAGAGCACAGCTACCTCTCCACCGGCTCCGCGCGCCCTCAGTGTCCTTGGGGCGGTCTGTGTAGGTCTCCTGCGGCTGCCCGATACGGTCTTAGCGCGATATTTATTAGTGGTTGTGAATACAAAGCGATATGTCACACTGTTGTTATCTGACGGTTTTGCACCATGGAGACCGCGCCACCCCTGGAATACAAAGAACAGCAAGAAATGGTATCCCCGGTAGTTGCTAAGGTGTTGCTAGGTGGTTGCTGTCATATCCCTGATGGTTGCTACGGGGTTGCTATGTGGAAGCTAGTCATTGCTATGGCATCCCACTTGCTAGGATACTGTTAGGTCGTTGCTATGTTATATGGTTGATGGCTAGGTGGTGGCTGTGGTATGCCAGGTGGTTGCTAGGTTGTTGCTATGTGGTTGCTATGGTTGCTGCTATGTTGTTGCTATGGTTGCTAGGTGGTTCCTATGGTTGCCAGGTAGTCGCTAGAGTGTTGGTAGTTGGTTGCTATGCTACGCCAGGTGATTGCTGGGGTGTTGGGTGGTTGCTAAGTGGAGGTTGCTGGTTGCTGTGGTATCCCAGATGAATGATAGAGTGCTACTATATGGTTGCTATGGTATCCCTGATGGTTGCTATGGGGCTGCTAGGTGGATGCTATGGTGTCCCAGGTGGTTGCTAGGGTGCCGTTTTGGTTTTTTTTAAACTTTTTTTTTTTTTAAATTTTAATTCATTTTTTCATTTTTCAATTCAGTTTTTCATTTTTATTCTTCCATTTTATTTTTAATTTTAATTACTAATTTTTAAAATTTTTGAAAATGTAAAAACCCTGGGAGAAATGAACGAGTCAGATGGGACTCAAACACCTCTACCGAGATCGTTTACCTAAAGTTCAGCCGTAGCAGTCGGTTGTACAGCACTGTATGAATTTTGGAGGCAAAATATGCGGTGGCAGCCGGAACGGGATGAGGCGTCAGAACCGGAGGAAGGAAAGCTAAAACGTGTGAGGAAGCACTGTTACACAGTGAGAGAGTAGCGCTGGGGTGCAGAGTGTGAAGTCATTTGCGCTGAGGCGTGTGTGGTGGGGGTGTTAGGGTGGTTTGTTTGTGTTGAGGTCTGTTTGAGTGCTGTGAGTGGCAGCAGAGAACCGGCTCCAGCTTTAATGCCCTCCCTCATTAAAGACCTTCAAATCAGAGCATGAACAAGTCACGGCCTGCTACCGCTCTAGATCCCACAACCACACCACCCCTCCAACGTCTTTTCTCTCTCTCTCCCTATCTATCTTTTCATAGAGAGAGAGAGAGAGAGAGAGAGAGAAACAGACTGAGTGAGAGAAATTGAGAAAAAGGGTGAGTGAGGGAGAACGGAGGGAGAGAAAGAGACTGAGAGAAACAGAGATAGAAAGCAATAAAAAGAGAGTTGTAAAAGAAGCGGGTTGGGGTGGGGGGGGGGGTGAAGCAGGGGAGCAGAATAAAGAAGAGAGATGAATGAAAGGAGAGATGAATGAAAGGAGAGGGCAGTGGAGGGGCTGACACACAGGGGCTAACAGTCCAGCAGTCAGTGATGACAGAATCCCACACCGCTGGCTTTTCATCCTACCCCTCGCTCCTCTCTTTCATCCGGCCTGCTACTGCTGTAAAGACACACACCTCCGCTCCCTCGGCGGGTTTCTCAGGATTGCGCGGGTTTCAGGCTCAGAGTGTCGCACGTTACAACATGTTACCGCACGCTAACCCTCATGAGTCTCTCACAACACCTCACCTCAGAGCTGCACACGGAGAGACCTGAACCTACAGGTGACGTAAAGTCTAATCCAGTGTCCTGTAAACTGACCACAGTCCACTCCGCTGTGACTGGTTAAAGCTTTAACGCCTGACTCGTTGGTCCTCTGTGGCCTCTAGCGTGTGCCGTGTATCTGGATTTGTTTGCGCTCTTTGTTTTGCAAATTGGGAATGACTCGGAAAAGCAAATGTCCTCCAGAGCGAGCCTGAGGTTAGCACAATGCTAAATGCTAATATGCTACTGAAAGCACAGTAACACTGTCTGCACTGCTGGGCTTTGAACTCACAGTCTCCTGGCGAGGGCGATGAAAAAGGAACCGTAGAATGTTCTAGAAGTACTGACGGTCCATACGTTGTACTGTAGAGGCTAAACGTGACATCAGCTATCATAATGATATAATATCAGTAGTGTCATATACCGTCATATTGCTAAGCTGTTTTAGCTGTTAGCTACATTAGCCTTGTAGCTCCAGTGCTAAAACTAAAGAAGCAAACTTCAGACACCAAACATGTCTTGGCTGTTCAACTACATTTGGGGTGTAAACAGGATGTGTACGGAATGTGATTTACAAAATTCCATGAGTGGAAATGTGTCTGCCAAGTGCTGATTAGCAGGTCAGAGAATAGGTGAAGAAACCAAAGCTGGAGGACATGCGAGCCTGGAGCTCCCTAAACTACGAGCCTTCTTCCACTATTGGAAACTCTTTTTTCACTGACCGATAACGTAGCGGGAATGAAAGTCACACGGTTTCCCACTCCATCGGATTATAACAGGTGAAGTCCTCGCTAACTATGGAACGTTGGCTTCAGAAATACAGGCTCTGAACATCCAGTCAAACCCGTACAAGCACACGCCATCACCTTGGACACGGCAACACCAGCAACAATGGCAGTAACGATTACATGGGTTCATACCGTGAGGCATAGAACAGCGACATTCCCATGCTAACATGCTAATGCAGCTTTGAGAACCCGGAGAACCTAAATCTGTATGCTGTTTCTAATGTGGTCAATCTTGTTCATAGAGGTAACGTCCCACTGATCAATAACTGACCGGTATATTTCCCCATATTCCTCTCCTCTCCATGTGAACTGGGCGGTCCTAATCTTGGGTAACACTTCCCTAAGCATTCCCCTGACCAATCACAAGGCTGATGTCTCCGTGTGGCCCCACCCACACAAAACAGATTGCGTCAGAGAGACTTAGCAAGCTAAAGCTGACCAGCATAACCAACAGCTAGCAAGACAGACCTCCAACATTGTTCCTTCATCGGTTCATCCCTTTATCCATTACCAACATTGTTCCTTCATCCCTTCATTCCTTTATCCACTACCAACATTGTTCCTTCATCCCTTCATTCCTTTATCCATACACCAGCCTTGTTCCTTCATCCTTTCATTCCTTTATCCATCACCAACACTGTTCCTTCATTCCTTTATCCATCACCAACACTGTTCCTTCATCCCTTCATTCCTTTATCCATCACCAACATTGTTCCTTCATCCCTTTATCCATCACCAACACTGTTCCTTCATCCTTTCATTCCTTTATCCATCACCAACATTGTTCCTTCATCCATACACCAGCCTTGTTCCTTCATCTGTTCATTCCTTTATCCATCACCAACATTGTTCCTTCATCCATTCATTCCTTTATCCATCACCAACATTGTTCCTTCATCTATTCATTCCTTTATCCACCACCTATATTGCTCCTTCATCTGTTCACTCCTTTATCCATCACAAACATTGTTCCTTCATCCATTCATTCCCTTCTTTATCCATCACCAACACTGTTCCTTCATCTGTTCATTCCTTTATCCATCACCAACACTGTTCCTTCATCTGTTCATTCCTTTATCCATCACCAACATAGTTCCTTCATCCGTCCATCTGCTCATCTGTTTGTACATTCCTTTGCATGTTCATCCTTCTCTCAATCTGTTCTTTCATCTGTTCTTTAGCACATTCTTCATCCATTCGTTCATCTGTCTGTCCATCTGCACATCTGTTTGTCCACATTAAGCACTGCATAAAAGCTGAATAACGATGTTAGTTTGAGGGAGGCTAAGAGCAGGTTAGGAGTGTTGGACAGAGAGCTGTCAATCAGGCTGCTCCTTAGCCACGCCCACACGGTTCTCAGATATGATCAGATTTACATCTTACATATTTTCATTCAGGATTTGTTGGGTATTTAATATTAAACACTAAAGTTTATTATGACACAGTCGTTCTCACTGTCGTACTCCGTGCTCCATGTGGCTTTAAGGCTGTTGAGAACGCTAATCCAGGTTTGAATCCCGCTATGGACTGTCTTATTGTGCGGAGCAAACTCGTGATGTTATCTTCAGGCACTGGTGCATAACAGTAGTAGATGTAAGCACTGATTTCGTTTTCATTTATGGACATTTCTAATTAAATGACTGAATTACAGGGGTGTAGGTAGACCCCACCCACTACACCCCCCACACCTCGTTTTCCTAGAACTTACAGTGGTGGTCAGGTGTTCTGCCGTTGCCTCGGTTTGGTTTATGTTCATGTTGTCTCTTCCTTGACGGTGAGGGTTCACCCTCCTTTACTTTCTCTTGTGTTCTTGTGCTAAACAATAAGCTCCATCCGTCAACATTTGGGTTCTCAAACTTCTCACAACATAGAATGGTTCTCCAGCACAGGTGTTCTAGCTATTCAGTCTAGCTATTCCAGCTATACTCCTACCATTAGTACAGTGTAGTAACTCAGTGTATCACTACTTCCTCCTGCTGACCCCTCCCTGATTAACCATTCCACCTTAAATGGTCCTAAATGGTCCTTATTCTTCTGGCACCTGAGCCATTATAACTGCGGCACAATTTAAGGTGGAACAGGAAAAACTTGAAAGCTGAACAGTTTTAGTGGTGGTAGTATTTCTGATTAACGAGATGGGCGGAGCTACTGATAAATATGCGTCACAGTAGAACATTTCAACAAGGGTTCTTCTGCTGTCTACGTCGTACGGCCAGTGCTATAGCACCACCGAAACGTGAACACATAAAACCCAAGAATCTCTCTCTGCAGTCAGTGTGTGGTGTGTGTCTGTTCTGGGCTACTGTAGAAACATGGTGGTGGTAGTCTCTGCTGGAAGATGAGCTGCTCCTATGTAGATATGAAGGACTCATTCTAAGCTAACAGCAACACAGCGGTTTGTAGTTACAGGTAATTATACACTAATGAGGACATAGCTTTGTATGTAATACTCCATTTCTGATAATAGATCCCACCTCTAAATTTCACACACTGTTCCTTTAACGGCTCGTAGCTCTTGTGGTGGTCTGTGTTGGTGTGTTGACCGCTTCACTCTGATGTTTCCTGTGCAGGTGTTCGGAGACGGCCCCACTCCCCAAGACAGCGTCTGCTTCTTAGACATACTGAGTGATCCAATTCCTGAAAAACACTACAGGAAAACAGAGGTACGCACACGTATCACTCCAGTCTCTTAGAGCCTCCTGAGAAGGTCCTGCTGCTTCTGAGCTGAGGCAGGGAACAGATCTAAAGGGCAAACACTCAAATGAGGTAGTAAACCACACACACACACACACACACACACACACACACACACACACACACACACACATTACACAAGATTACGCAGAAATGTTCTATCAGCAGGATCACAATCTCGCCGAGATGCACTCACAGCACAGAACGTAATCTCTTTCCTCCTGCTCACATACACACTGCGGTGTGCACGCGCAGCAGGTAATATGTGACTGTTTAACCCTGCAGGACCTGAGCGGCTGGGTTTCCAAGAGGACGGGCCGGGGCCCCCTGGTGGACGGCTGGAGGAACAGCACCAGGCCCATCATGTGCTCTTATAAGAGAGTGCAATGCAGCTTCGAGGTTTACGGCTTCCAGGGCAGGACAGAGGAGTTCATCCACAAGGTGGAGATCCATGATACAAACTACACTACCCACAATGCATCTGTTCCAGACACACAATGATGTTTCTACGCTCCATATACATCGATCAGCCATAAACTACCTCCCTGTATTTACACTCACTGTCCGTGTTATCAGCTCTACTGACCATATAGGAGCACACTGTAGTTCTTTATTACCCTGTTCTTCAATGGTCAGGACCCCCACAGGACCACCACAGAGCAAGTATGATGTGGGCGGTGGATCATTCTCAGCACTGCAGTGACACTGACGTGGTGGTGTGTTAGTGTGTGTTGTGCTGGTGTGAGTGGATCAGACACAGCAGTGCTGCTGGACACCTCAGTGTCACTGGTGGACTGAGAATCGTCCACCAACCAAAACAACTCAGCGCGGCAGCGTCCCGTGGGCAGCGTCCCGTGGGCAGCGTCCCGTGGGCAGCGTCCCGTGGGCAGCGTCCCGTGGGCAGCGTCCTGAGCCCACTGATGAGGGACTGGAGGATGACCAACACTGCACTGTGCAGCAGCAGATGAGCTATCGTCTCTGTCTGTACATCTACAAGATGGACCAGCAAGGTAGGAGTGTCTAATAGAGTGGACAGTGAGTGGACACAGTGTTTAAACACAACAGCAGCACTGCTGTGTCTGATCCACTCACACCACCACCACGTCAGTGTCACTGCAGTGCTGAGAATGATCCACCTCCCACGTCATACCGGGGGTATTGTCCATGTTATCAGTTCCACTGACCATATAGGAGGACTCTGTAGATGTACAGTTCCAGACTCTCTACACTTTGTTACCCTGTTCTTCAATGGGCAGGACCCCCAGAGAAACAGTGATCCTTCTGTTGCTTGCAGTTGTATTGTTATTTACTTGCCTTGGAATGGAAGTAAATAACTGGTACTCTGAAAACACGAGTTATGGGAGTAGGTCACACATCCACATCAAACATTTCATATCCATCTTTGTTCTATTACAAGTGTTCTTTGTCCAGTTGTGCCTCAGATGAGCCTGAAAATGGCATTAAAAGCTCTCGGCTCTTTAAACCAATAAACACAAAAGACTAGCGGCAACATAAATACCTATATCCACATCCTACCTTTCCAGCACATTCTATCAGCGTTCTCCCCCTCCGGTCCCGGTACATTACCAACACACATTTGCATCTTTCAATCCTGCAGCTATTAATAAACAGCATTTTGCCGGGATGTATGCAGGTTCATATTTGCCATGAAATTCCCGTTAAACAGGATGTGACCTGCTCAGCATGAATGGCTGCTGCTGCTACCATGTAAGGATGCATTAGCAGCAGCAGTTCATGTTACTTTGCACCACGTTCTATGTTGGTGACCTTTAACCTCATAGATTCACATAATTTGTAGGCGTGAGCCAATGGAAAACGAAGGATGGTCCATCATCTGCGGCTCAGTCAATATAAAGCTGATCTTCTCCCAGAAACAAAGTAGCTGGAGTTAGTTGTGGGGGCGGGGTTTAATCATATATGCGGTCGTCTTAGCTGTACAATAACGTCCGCACATGTGACGTAAGCAAGGACCGTCCTTATCTCTGTACCTGACTGACCCAACAGCCACGATTACAGACATCCAGCGAGCAGAGATGTCCTCCATGAGTCATCCTGTTAGTGCAGCACCATTGGCAGACGGCTGCACCACGCAGGACTACATGCACACAGACCGTTACCACGACTGTCCTTAACACCACGTCACCGTCACCAAAGACTGCAATGGTGTCGTACCAGACTGTCATGGAGTGACTCAGAACGGCAGCGGGTCATCTTCAGTGACGAGTCCCGCTTTTGTCTTGGTGGAGACGACCAACGAATCCGTGTGTGGAGGCACCGTGGTCAGCGCCAAGATGAACGGTTTGTTGTCACTGTCACATCCAGAAGGCCTGGTGTCACTCCACCTCCACCCCTACCGCACCATCTGAAGGAGCTGTGTGAGGATATTCAAGCTGCATGGGATGGATTATCACAGGACACCATTAGAAACCTCTACAACTCCATGCTAAGACGTCTGGCGTGTTGGGTTAGCAAACACGGCGACCCGACACCATACTGAGAGACACTACTTCTGTATGTGTAGATCAATAAATATTGATCATATCAGTCTAAATTTATCATCAGTTATTGATCCTGGTCACCTTTATCTTCCTTCCCAACAGACCTGCAATCCCACACCTCCTTCTGGGGACAGCTGTTACTCTGAAGATGATTCTTTTGATGATGATTTTGATGATGTATTTAAACCTCTACTGTGGAATTCCTGTATGTGTCTTACAGTGTTGTGCTGTCTGACATTTCTCACAGAACATTCGGGACATACTGTTGGTGGGACACAGGCAGGCAGTGGCGTGGACTGATGAGTGGCATGGTGATTATGAAGCTTCATAATGCTTTTTATTGCTTTCCACTGGAAGTGCAGATGCAGTAATTTAAGGTTCAGCATAATGGTATTTAATTACACTCTTACTTCCAGTCAAGACAATCATTACGGACAAGTAATTAATTACTTCAGGAGGTGTTTATGAGGACACCATGAGAGAAAACGAGGTTTATAAAATAGTAGTTTCCAAAAACTGGAGTTATGGGACTAATAACAACCACCTGGAAAACTTTGTAGACCCACCAACACTGTTTATCAGATAAAGCTTCTATCTCTGAGAGAGAGAGGAGAACATCAAGCTCCACTCCTGCTTCAGATCTGAGAACATCCACAGGTGATTCTGTCCATCCTTCTTCCACTGTGAGGAGACACCTCAACACTATGGAGGTCTGAAAGGAGGTGTAGCTCCTCACTGAGAAAAGGAGACACACATCAAACAAAGAAGCTGCTGGTGTTCTCAGATCAATGGACTGACCACCCCAGAGTACAGAACCTCAACACCACTGAATGTGTTTGGGGTTATTTGGATGGAGAGAAGAAGAAACAGACAATGCTAAACCAGCTTCTAAGACTGAACTTTGGAGGTAAGGTGTGTCTCTCTAAAGGACCTGAAAGTGAGTCTCCTGAACAGAATGATTTGCCCTTAATGGCTGTTTTGGCTGGAATGTAAATAAGTTTAGGGAGAGGGGGGGTCTCAGACTTTTGCACAGTACCTGCAAATACAGCTGCACTGTAAGAGCACTGCTTTGATTTCGATGTGAGCTTCAGTCCCACCTTAATGAAGTCACGTCATACTGTTGTGACGTGTGTTTGGCAGGAATGAGTCTGGAGGAAGTGAGAGAGTTTGAGAAGAAGCTGCAGCAGGAGACCAACAGCAAGCTGAAGGCCGACATGACCGACTCAGGTAACATCTCAGACGTTTCAACACAAGAGCGTAGAGATCTGGGCCGGGGGGGGATTGAGAGCAGCAGGGATGGGGGATAAAGAGAGGATCAAGGAAAAGAGGACAGGTTCCGAGAAAAGGATCAAGGTGAAGAGGTGGAGAGAAGACAGTGGGTGAACAGACAACATGATGGAGGAGGCACCCAGACATAGTATATCTCTAGCCTAAAGCTGCGCCAGAGTATAGACACAAAACGCCCCGCCCCTTAAGAGAAAGAGCCAATCAGCTTGCTGCCAATGCTGCGAGCGGGTAAGGGGCAACAGTATTGTGGCACTAGCGCATAGCATGCTGTAAAGTAAGTAGAACTAATGGATGGCCCAACTACACTGTTGACCCACAACATTCAGACCAGAACTGGTCCACAAGTACAGACACAAAGTGAAATGGTATGTCCAGGTTCTGGCCCTGTTCTGGTCTGCATGCCTAACCTCTGCCTGGTAGTCAACTAGCACTCTCGAGTATGAAAGCTAGTATGGGCCCAGAACTGTCTGCTAACTGTGGGGTGTGATGATACAGCGACAGTCAAGGTGATGAACAGTGTGATGCAGCTTCACCCCCGTCCCTCACACAAGCTGCATAAATCACCCTCCCACGCTGTGCTACGCTAATGACACTGCGTGCATGCCTGTGTGTGTTAGGGGGGGTTCGTGCCCCCCTCTGCTCTGTGCTAGCGAAAGTGCAACAGTGCACAGAGCTAATGATATCTCTGACAGCAATTACAGTGCGGTCAGCAGCGTCCCCCCACTTTGAGCCCATGATGAAAACCATCATGCTCTCGTCTGGGAACAGGCAGCGGAGCACTAGCGCCCCTTCAGGAGGAACAGTGCCACTGCTGCACCTTCAAACAGCACATTCAGCTGCTAAGTGTGTTTCTTGAGCTTGGAGTGAGCCATGATGGCCGACTTATTTCCAGTGTTGGGATTAAACTGAAATCTGGAACGGAATGGAATTTTATCGGCTACAGCGATTTGAACCATTTCTGTTGGTTCATTCATATTTGTATATGGTAGCTAGCATTTCCAGTAACACTAAAGGAAATGCAGTTATGTGGTTTATGCTAATGCATCTACAATATTTTGTCAACTGTAAATATTGACAAAAGTAGGAATTACAGCCTCAAATTAGGAATTCTAAGTGTTTTTTTAACTGTGCAACCCGTTACAGTAACAGTATAATGTAGTTAGCTATGTTAGCCTCATATTAGCTAACTATATTAGCCTAATACAGTGTCTGAAAGCACATAATTATATTTTTGTGAGATTTTTAAAACCACCCTACATGGTTTATGGCAAGGACACTATGCTTTATCACACATTTTATTGAACACGGCACTTCATTTTCAATGGATCTTATTGAAAGTGCTAATTAGCGAGGTAATTTACAACTGTGCTCTAATATCTACCACAAATTGATTTTTAAAAAACCCTTTTGACAGTAACAAAATAATTATAATATATTTTTAGCAGAACAAATCAAATTTGACTCACTGATAATAAATGTTTATGCATATTTAGAAGCTTCCTAATTTGGAGAAAATGGGCCTAGTTAGGAATATTAGCTTTATAGCTGCAAGCATTGTCCAATATGCCATACTTCAAATCAATTTAAAAAGGTAAAATATGTATATGTAAGATAAAAACAATAATATTTAAATAAACATTATACATTATATAAATTCTTATAAATATATATTTATTTATTTATTTAGTAATCCTAGTTCTAATGTCAAAAACCATTAAAGCAAGTCTGAACTAACAGCTCAATTTGGTTTGACGCAAGTGTGACACATTTCGCTGAACATTTCACTTAAAATTTTCATTGGAACTTTAAAAGAGCTAAATCGAAGTGCTGGTCTCTGAAGCGTTTAGCAACTTTGCATTTACATATCACACAAACTGATTTACAGACTGTACAGATCAAAATGCAAAAAACATTTTACATGAAAAGAAAAAAAAAAAACATTTTACTGACAAAATTCATATTTAAACATCTCTGCTGTCCAGAAAATGCACTAAGGCTAAATTAGCTATATTAGCCTTGTAACTCCAGATCAAGCCCTGTATGTTATACCACTTAAGCGTGTGAGAATACTAAGCAGCACAACACGGTTGAAACTCATTTTCCATTTTCCATGGAAGGTGAACACAAAGCATTAGTTAGCAAGGCTGCTAGCAACCCGGCACTCTTACCAAAGACAAACTGATGCACAAACTTTACTCCTAGTGCCAGAAACCATTAAAGCAAGTCTGAGCTAACAGCTCAACACGGTTTGAAGCATATGTGACACATTTCACTGAACATTTCGCTCTAAATTTTCATTGGAACTTAAAAACAGCTAATTCAATGTGCTAGTTACTGAGGCGTTTAGCAACTCAGGACTCACATCTAACACAAACTGATTTACAGACTTTTACATGCAAAAGCAAAAACAAACATTTTACTGACAAAATACTGTATATTTGAAAATCTCTCTCTGTTGTCTGAAAAATTCAAGTTAGCTATATTAGCTTGGTAGCTCCAGAGCAAGCCCAGTATGTTATATAAGCGTGTGAGAATACTAAAAAGTGCCACAAGGTTGAAGCTAGAGCAATTTCGCTTCACAGTTTCCATGGAAGGTGAATAAAAAGCGCTAGTTAGCAAGGCTGCTAGCAACCTGGCGCTCTCATAACCTGGCACTCAAAGCCAAACTGATGTACAAACTAAGTAATCCTAGTTCTTGTGTCAAACCATTAAATCAAGTCTGAACCAACAGCTCAACACGGTTTGAAGCTAACAACTCAACACGGTTTGAAGCACATGTGACACATTTCACTGAACATTTCACTTTATATTTTCATTGGAACTTAAACAGCTGGAACTCGAAGTGGTAGTTACTGAGGCGTTTAGCAACTCGGTGCTTATATCTAACAAGGAAGGTGAACGCAAAGCGCTAGTTAGCAAGGTCGCTAGCAATCTGTCATGCTCATCAAAGACAAATTTATGTACAAATTATCAAAAAATAAATAAGTAAATAAATAAATAAATCTTTTATTGATGATAACCACATAACCCATTTTTACACTCTACTTGTCACTGATATGGAGGTGGATGAGCGAATTTGGGTTAGCGACTGGAGGGATGCATATAATAAAGAATCAGAACAATGCTGTCAATGTAAGATGATTTCTTTCCCTCTCTGAACATTCTCTCCTGTCTATCATGTCTTCCTCCCCCCACAACAGGCCCAGCTCCCCTGCGCCCCCCCTTCTCCCGCTCCCTCTCTGTCACGGATGAGTCGTCATTGAAGAAGATGGGCCTGAAGACTGTGTCTATCCCGGACTCTTCATCCCGTCCCTCCTCTTATTCACTCAAGAGTCCTATGAGATTGAACTCTAATCCAGAATGACCCCCCCACCCCTCCTCCCGCTCCCCTTCACCACCACCACCACCACAGTCCTTCTGTAGGGATTAAAGCGACTCAACAACTGCAGCTGGACGGGAAGTTGCTACTTTTCAAAGACATTAAAGGTCATAGTTTCAGTAGGATGTCCTTAATTGTAGTCAGGTTTACAAAAAGACACGCACAGATTGGTATGATAGATGCAGAACCTGTTGAGCGTGTGTTCCTGCTCACATTTCTCCTTAGATTAGCCGCTAATGTGGCTAAGACCAAAAGGCAATGTCTGTTTACCCTCTCCTTGAGGTCCAGTCAAACTAGCATGCATGAAAATCATCATGATCGAGAGTTTCACAGTGAGGAGGTCCTGTGGAAGCAGAACCTGACATGGAGTTGAGCTTTGTTGAACTCTGACATGTGAATTTGCATTGTGGATCAATAGCTCAACTGCGCTGGCCACGTCTTTTGTATAGACACATCTATATGTAATGAATAAGCTCACCAAACTGTGACTGAACCGTACCTAGTAGTGTGTAACACCTCCACGAGCACCAATAACAGCTGTGACTGGATTGGGCATGTACTGGACAAGTTTCTGGATGTAGCCACATCAATGTTCAGACACTCTTACATCAAAGAATTGGTCAGTTGGTCCAGATTTGGTGGATGTCTTCCCTGGCACAATTCCGAGGAGAATTCCCTGTAGACTGGGATTTTATCCACTGCTGGTAGACCCGTATGACCGTACGCTTCCATACACCTGCAGATTCAGCTACTTCCTTCACACTGTGGTCTTTGGCACGCCCAAATGCAGTCAATCCTTTTAGCCAATCATTAACATCTGCTTTGGAGCCATTTTCCACACATGGAACGAGACATTCCCTGCACTGTAGCACCTCTTCCCAATCTATGGATCCTGTTACTCACACCCCGCAGGGATTTATAGCCCCATCATCCTCGTGCAGTGCCATCTACAGGACTCTGAAGTTACTACCGCGTTAAACACACAAGGGGACTCGTTTCCTGTCTGGGGAGCTTTTATCTGATAATTATGAGATTACTGTATAACTATTCAACCAATTTCTACAGGTGTCTACAGCGCACAACATGAAAGTGCCTTATTCCACAGGTAGTTTGCCAGCATGTGATTCTAATGACATACTACTCTAGAACTACCTTCTCCTCCAGACGTCCTTTTACTCTAGAGCTACCTTCTCCTCCAGACGTCCTTCTACTCTAGAACTACCTTCTCTTCCAGACGTCCTTCTGCTCTAGAACTACCTTCTCCTCCAGACGCCCTTCTGCTCTAGAACTACCTTCTCCTCCAGAAGTTCTAGTCTAGAACTTTCCTCTCCATGTGTTCTACTCTAGAACTACTCTCTCCTCCAGACATTCTTCTACTCTAGAACTACTCTCTCCTCCAGACATTCTTCTACTCTATAAACTACTCCGTAGACCGTGAAGTCTACCTCAGTACCATGGTGCTCCACGGTGACAGCCGTTTGGTTTTCTTTTACTGGCCTGTAGATTAACCGAGCGACAAACCTTCAGCTCGGCGGCTTCTCTCCACATTAACATTATGGTCGATTACTTAACGCAGTTTAACCCTCTGAGAAGGTCGGGTGAAACGCCACTGAAGATGCAGATGGTTATGAAACGAGACAGAGAGTCAAACAGCTCGTTGCAGTTACATGGCAGGTCTTTTGTGTAACCCTGATTTAACTGTTAGTGGTGTTTTAGTGTTGCATCTGTGGTTTTAAATCTGTCACCTGTGCACACCCACAGATGTTTCTGTTTTACCGCCAGTTTTCTGGTTCCACCTTAAATGGTGCGGCAGGAGCCAGAAGTTGAGTAGAAAGGCTTTAGCCTCGTGCTGACTCCAGATGAAGGTTCGAAAGGTTTTTCCAGTCAGTTTCTTGCATTTTTCCCCTCAAGATCAACACGTTTTGGTACTCGATAAAAGCTCCTTGTGATTGATCTGAGCAACTGTAGACAGTGTGAACCATAAGCATTATGGAGCTCATCTACGTAGATTAGTTCGCACAAGTAACGTAACATCACATGCTAACAACCTATTGGCAGATCATTTCATGTGCTTTGAGAAATAATGCTTGTAACAAGTACAGAGATCCAACAATGGAATAAGACACTTTCATAAAATGAACTTACATAAAGCAGTAAAAGAGGTCTAGAAATTAGCTACTTAATCCCACAATAGTCTACAAGGATCACATAATGGAAACGATTAGACATTTGTCATAGTTACTTTAAAGGTGTTTCACACTGTTTTATTCCCAAACATATTCCAAACACTAACACAAACGTTTCCTGTCCATTTCTATGTATATATTCAAACGTATTTGCATGTAAATTACATGCTTTACCTTCAGTGTAATTCAATGTAAGGAAAAATGTTTCCAAGCAATTTGGGGTCATTTCTTTTCGTCCATTCTATTAGACATTTATATACAACATCAAGGGACAAAGGCACTTTCATAAAATGGAGTGTTATGGCCTAACCCTAGACTGGGTCATAACATAAAAAAAGAGAGAGGGAGAGAGAGAGAGAGAGAGAGAGAGAGAGAGAGAGAGAGAGAGAGAGAGAGAGAGAG
>CM067479.1:6673682-6687516 GCA_034552555.1 Semaprochilodus insignis
AGAGAAAGAGAGGGAGAGAGGAGAGAGAGAGAGAAAGAGGACAGAGGGAGAGAGAGAGAGGAAGAGAGGAGAGAGAGGGAGCAAGAGAGAGAGAGTGGGAGAGAGAGCAAGAAAAAGAGAGAAAGAGAGGAGAGAGAAAGAGGACAGAGGGAGAGAGAGAGAGAAAGAGGAAAGAGAGGAGAGAGAGAGGAGGAAAGAGAGAGAGATGAGGGAGAGAGAGAGAGAGGAGGAGGGGGGGAGGGAAATAAAGATCTGAACTGAGCAGCGCTCCCTTTATCCAGCGCACAGCGCTACTGTCACACATCACACAGCCACAGGCCACATCTCCTCCATCTCCACACCTCCCTTTCTTCTCCTCCTTTACATCCACTCTTCTTTTATTTTCCACACTTATCTCTCTCTCATTTCAATCCACACCTTCAGTTCTTTCTCTCCAGATCCATTATTCACACAACTGAGAGAATCCTGCCTGATGAGCAAGCTGGCCTACTTCTCTCTCTCTCTCTCTCTCTCTCTCTCTCTCTCTATCAAAGTCTCTCAGCCTCCTTTTCTCTCTTTCTCACTTTCTCTCTCCCTCTATGTCTCTCACTCTCCATTTCTCTCTCTCTGTCTCTCTCTCCATTTCTCCCTTTCTCCCTTTCTCTCACTCTCCATTTCTCTCTCTTTCTCTCTGTTTCTCACATTCTCTCCCTTTATGTCTCTCTGTCCCTCTGTCTCTCTCCCTTTGTTTCTCTTTTTCACTTTCTCTCTCTTGTTGCTCTCTCCCTCTCTCTCTCTGTCTTTCTCTCTCCCTCTGTCTCTTTCCTTCTCACTTTCTCTCTCCCTCTGTCTCACCCTCCTTTTCTTTCTCTCTCTCCCCCTTTTATGCTTCCTTTTTATGTCTCTCACCCCTCCTTTTCTCTCGCCCTCTGTTTCTCTCAACTCCTACATGTCTCTCTCTCTCTCTCTCTCTCTCTCTCTCTCTCTCTCTCTCTCCCTCCATCTTTTCCCCTCGGTATATCCCCTCTCCCTCTATGCCCCCCGGTGTCTGTCCTTCCTCTCTCTTGCTACATCCACATCACACCTGCGGGAGCTTTCATGACATCCCTCTCTAAATCCATAGGCATTAATGTGGAGTTGGTTCCCACTTTGCAGCTATAACAGCTTCCACTCTTCTGGGAAGCTTTCTACAAGATCCCGAAGTGTGTCTGTGGGAATATTAACCCCCCATTCAACCAGAAGAGCACTGATGTTGGATGTTGGATGAGAGAGCCTTGCTTGCAATCTCTGAGGTCAGGGCTCTGTGTGGGACACCCAACCAGCCTTTATGGAGCTGGCTTTGTGTACTGGGACACAGTCATGCTGGAACAGGAAAGATCCTTCCCCAAACTGATCCCCCAAAGCTGGAAGCTGTCCAGAATGTCTTGGAATGCTGAAGCATTAACTAAGGGAAGGCCCACCCCTGAAACACAGCCCCATAGCATCATTATCCCCCCTCCACCAAACATGGCACAGTGCAGTCAGGCAGGGAACGTTCTCCTGGCGTTCTCCAAACCCAGACTCATCCATCAGACTGCCAGATAGAGAAGCGTGATTGGTTACTCCATTAAACATGTTTCCACTTCCCCAGAGTCCAGTGGTGGTACTGTACACCACTCAATCCGAGGCTCGGCATTGGGCTTGGTGATGTAAGGCTTATGTGCAACTGCTCAGCCATGGAGCTGTGGTGCTTCCTATATGCTTCCACTTTAGCGTAATTCCACTCACAGCTGATCATGGAATGTCTAGGAGGGAAGAAATTTCACCAGCTGACTTGTTGCAGTGGTGGCATCCTATTACAGCACCACGCTGGAGTTCAGTGAGCTCTTTAGAACAGACTCAAACATCTGAATTCAGTGGTTAAGAGGTGTGTCCCAATACTTTTGTCCATTTAAGTGTATCTCTCAACCCACCTGCTCTCTCTTTCTCTCTCTCCCTCTCTCATTCACCCCTCTCTACTTGTCTCCTGTCCTCTATATGTCTCTGACCCTCTCTCTCTCCCCCTCTCTCTCTCTGTTCTGACCAGTGTGTGGAGATGCAGCTCTGTGTCGTACTCAGTCCCGGTCCTGATGCTGTCATTAGAGAACATTACAGACAGAGAATGAGCCTGGAGTTCAGCCTGCAGAGGAACGAGTAACCCACACCAGTGACACGCTCAGATCCCGCACGCTCTACTCCCACCTCATGCATATGAATGAGGGGTCACTGTGAGCAGGATGACCATAAGTAAACAGGCCGCTAATGTTGTATTAATGTCTTCGGGACACAATCCACCCCAAAGTTGATTCAGTCCCGGAGGAGAGACTGACCCTGCGTCCCTGGCCCGGCACTCTGTGGGGTATTAGCCTCTGTTAGCGCGTTTACACTGGAGCAGGGACGGAGTGCAGCTTGTACCCGGGCACTTCCCAAGTATGACTCAGCACTAGCATTAAAAACAGTCTGCAGAGATGAATCTCAACTGACTTCATATAGCCCCCCACTTCTGATAAAGGCCATGTGTGGTGGGTTTCTCCACTGCTGCCGAGCATTCGCCTGAAGCGCTACTGCATCTTCTTAGCACACATGTCCTAATATACTGACTAGTCGTGCGGGTCTGTGCTGGTTTTCTAGCAGGGCTGTGGTCCGGATTGACTGAATGGTTGAGGGGTCCTGGTACACTACCGGTCAAAACTTTAAGACCGGCTCCTCATAGAAGGTTCTCCTTATGTACATCTTAAAGCTTTACTGTAGAATAAATTTGAAGACACCAAACTATAAAATAGCACTCATGGAATTATACAGTCCACCTTAAAACCAGAATGGAGCTTTACAGGAGGATGAACCAGCTTTCTTAACCTGCAGTGGAGGCTGATAGAACAAGGTTTATTTCTAAGCAGGTTTGAATTCTATTGGTCGGTCCCTCATGAATATTCACTAAACTGAAAGGAGAACTAGAGCTTTTACACTGTGCAGAAAAAGAGATCAAAGTTTTTACACCACTAAATATATATTAGAGGTGGAGATATGGAGAAATATCATACTGTGGTACATCAAGAGGATATGTGGTATATCAGGATATTTACACTAATCATCAAAAGAACAGCTGCACCCAGAAAGAGGTGTGGGATTGCAGGTGTGTTGGGAAGGAAGATAAAGGTTACCAGGATCAATAAATGATGATAAATTTAGACTGATATGATCAATATTTATTGAGCTACACATACAGAAGTAGTGTCTCTCAGTATGGCGTCGGGCCGCCGTGTTTGCTAACCCAACATGCCAGACGTCTCGGCATGGAGCTGTAGAGGTTCCTAATGGTGTCCTGTGATAATCCATCCCATGCAGCTTGAATATCCTCACACAGTTCCTGCAGATGGTGCGGTAGGGGTGGAGGTGGAGTGACACCAGGCCTTCTGGACGTGTGACGTGTGACAACAAACCGTTCATCTTGGCGCTGACCACGGTGCCTCCACACACGGATTCGTTGGTCGTCTCCACCAAGACAAATGCGGACTTTTCACTGAAGATGACCCGCTGCATGATAGTCTGCCACGACTCCATTGCAGTCTTTGGTGACGGTGACGTGGTGTTAAGGACAGTCGTCGAAATGGTCTGTGTACATGTAGTCCTGCGTGGTGCAGCCGTCTGCCAATGGTGCTGCACTACCAGGATGACTCATGGAGGACATCACTGCTCACTGAATGTCTGCAATCGTGGCTGTTGGGTCAGTCAGGTACAGAGATAAGACCTGTCATTGCTTACGGCACATGTGCGAGTGTGAAACTTGAGTCACTGTCGTGCCTCACAGTGTCAAACCTAATGTCAAAGTTTCATTCATCTTTTGCAAAATTATTGTTAAATATTTTTTTTTGCTTCATACCAATGCCTTGGCATCCACCTGGGACACCATAGCAACAGCCTAGCAACCATTTGTGATACCATCTCAGATAACATAGCAACACCACCTAGCATCTTAACAACTATCCAGGACACTATGGCAACTGCCTAGCTATGGTGTTCCTTGTGGTTGCTGGGGTGCTCACATAGCAATACTTTGGCAGCCACCCGGAATACCATGGCAATCACCTACCAACTCCCTAGCTATGGTATTCCATATATGGTTGCTAGGGTGCCACATGTGATACCAAAGCAACCACCTGGGACACTATAGCAACCACTTATCCATACCTTAGCAGTACCATGGGGGTAGCATGGCAACCACCAAGCAACTACTTAACCACCACCTAGGATACAATAGCCACTGCTTACCAACAAACCAGCTGCCATCGGGGTTACCATGGCAACCACCTAGCAACTCCCTAACTATGGTATTCCTTGTGGTTGCTAGTTTGTTGCCACATGTGATACCATAGCAACCACCTAGGACAGTACAGCAACCACCTAGCAACACCTTAGCAGCCATCAGGGATACTATGGCAACCACCTAGCAACCGCCTAAACACCACCTGGTCCACCATAGCAACCACTTAGCAACACTTTAGCGACCATCAGGGATACCATGGCAAACACCTAGCAACTACCTAGCCACTGCCTGGGACACCATAGCAACCATTTAGCAACACCATAGCAACTATCAGGGGTACCATGGCAACCAGCAAACTGCTCTTTAGCCACTATCTTGGACACCATAGCAACCACCTAGCAACACCTTAGCACAATCAAGGATATGATGGCAACTGCTTGGCAACCACCTGAGATACCACTGGACCCACCTAGCAACATGTTAGCAGGCTAAGCTGCGCAGTCTGTTCTTCAGGAAACAGTTTTCCAGTTATTCCAGAGATCCACCAGCTCTGTAACAACTTTCCGCAAAAGCTCAACAGAATTTCCTGAACCTCTGCAGGTCATCCGGATCCACCAGTCTAGCCGCACCTCTCCTCCTGGTGTTATCCAGAGGTCAGATCTGAGGGTCCACATGTCTCTTCATGGTTTTCATGGACAGTCTGGTCCATTTTGGTCTTTATCACCTGCAGGGCTTTAGCTGCAGTAACGGTGACCAGACTGAGTCACAGGTCACCTACCACAACCGTGCTGAGGTGTTCTTAATGACGTAACCCAAAGCTAAGGAGATCAAAGAACCAACGTTCTACAATCCAGCCACGTCAGTTCTCCAGTAAACGTGCTAATCAAGGACCTGAACCTCATTACACGCACATCCTATAGAACCCGAGCTCATCTAAAGCTCCTCATCGTATGTGCATTCTTAATCCTCAGAAGCTCTTGTGGACGGGCTCGGAAAGGCTGACCTTCAGAGGAGCGGAGAGGATGGTTATGCTTTCATGAACATCGAGGGTCCGTCTCCCAGTGGACCAAACACTGCAGCCCCTCTCGAGAGCGCAACCCATAAGATCATTACTATTAAACTAACATCACTACAGGCTGCGGCTGGAGGGGAGATAATGAGGGAGTAGAGGAGGGAAGCGCGGGGAGGAACGTAAGCAAGAGTGAAGGGAGCGGAGCAAGAAGATTAAAGAACACATATCACAGAGAAATCCATCTTTGTTTGTAATAAGAGTTAGTAATGTTTAGGATTAGCCAGTCTATACAGGCCATATATGGAAACTCTGCAGCCCATGGTTGTGATGTCACAATTTCCATATGACCATCCATTCGCAACATGCCAGACGTCTGGGCATGGAGTTGTAGAGGTTCCTAATGGTGTCCTGTGATAATCCATCCCATGCAGCTTGAATATCCTCACACAGTTCCTGCAGATGGTGCGGTAGGGGTGGAGGTAGAGGGACACCAGGCCTTCTGGACGTGTGACGCGTGACAACAAACCGTTCATCTTGGAGCTGACCACGGTGCCTCCACACACGGATTCGTTGGTCGTCTCCACCAAGACAAAAGCGGGACTCGTCACTGAAGATGACCCGCTGACATTCTGAGTCACTCCATGACAGTCTGGCACGACACCATTGCAGTCTTTGGTGACGGTGACGTGGTGTTAAGGACAGTCATCGTAGCGGTCTGTGTGCATGTAGTCCTGCGTGGTGCAGCCGTCTGCCAATGGTGCTGCAGGATGACTCATGGAGGACATCACTGCTCGCTGGATGTCTGTAATCGTAGCTGTTGGGTCAGTCAGGTACAGAGATAAGGCCCGTCCTGGCTTACACCACATGCGCGGCCGAGCGTGAAACGTCCCACCAAGTTTCATTCCTGTGGGTTGACTCCTTCTGGGTGCAGCTATTATTTTGATGGCGAGTGTATCAAGACTCATAAACGTCTACAGCTGTTATAAGAGGAGTTTAAAGGACAATGTGAGATATGGGCCCTCTGAAGAGAAGAATGAGCCGGGAATGAAGAGAGAGAGGGAGATATGAAGTGACACTGTGTCAGAGACATGCTTGTGTAGAGCTCTTGACCTGGATGTGAGATTCTCTTGTTTAATTGAGGCTGTAATTACTCTCTCTCACCATGACGTTCAGATAGTTATCTACACGCTGCAAGAGCTTATTATCATTAACTCGAGTGAGTCCTCTCCTCTAAATCCACCCTAAAAATCCTCCCATGCTCTCACATCCGCCACACTCTTCAGCCAATACCAGCACCCTCTGGCTGAAGGAGGCATCATCGAGCTCGGCTCGAGCCCACTCAACAGAATCAGACTGGTCAGAGCGAATCAGCTGGAGTGGACCAGACAGAGCAGGACGGTTCCGTTCAGAAGGAGAAGAACGGAGTCGAGCAGCTGGCCAGGCTGGGTCTGGCCGGGCCGAGCCTTGGCCGAGCGGCCTTTAGAAAGAGACGGTGATGCGGTGATGACCTTGTGTGTTCGGCGCTGTTGACATATGTAGAGTAATGATGAGCTGGTCATTATGTAATCATTTTCTCTGGCTCTGTTCGGCTCCCGCAGTTCCACCTGTTCAAACAGGCACCCAGCAGAGACAACAGATCCGCACAATGTGCTTCCGCTCAGCTAGCAAAGCTGTGCGCTCACGTCTGCAATTCACACTTTGACCTCTGCTCTAATGAACCTGCATGCAGAAAGTCGAATAAATAAATAAATAAATAAATAAATAAATAAATCACCAGAGGCATGTCAATGAGGAAAACACAGGAGAGAGAGAGAGAGAACTGAACCAAACTGAACGGAATTAAAATTAAATATAATTGAACTGAACTGTATTGAACCAAAGTGAACTGAACCAAACTGAACTGAACTGAATTAAATAGAATTGAACAGAACTCTCATGCCAGACAAAGTCTGATTGACACACAGAATCCAAGAGAACATAGTACAAGGGACAGGCAAAGTCATATGCAAAGAGGCAGGCAGAAGTCAAAAGCAAATAAGCAATCAGAACAGGGCAACTAAAACCAGAGGGTAGAAAAAGAGAAGGGGCGAACCAGAGATCAAACAGAGTCAGAACCAGAAAGTCAGAATCAGTATCACTAGGGTAGACCGCTCGGTAAGGCAACGGGAGTTGGCTATACTTGGCGATGGCTGTGTGTGAACCAGGAGCTTATAAGCAAACAGACTAAATGAGATGCAGGCGAACGAGGAAACAGGGCGTGATTGGGTGATGACGGACATGTGACTATGACATCATCGGGTAGTGGGTTCTGGGAGTTGGTGTTCAGGAGATCAGAGGCAGAGGGGAAACCCAGAAGCGAACAGAAGTGAACAGAAGGGTTAACTGATTTAAATTGGGTTACATTGCATTTACATTCACTGAACTGAATTGAACTGAATTGATCTGAATTTGACTGTTTAAATGAACATAATATCTTCTGAATTGGGCTGAACTAAAGTGGACAAATTGACCGGTGCCCAAATTGACGTCTGGCACCGGTGCCTGTTATGTTTCACTGCTCGGTGACCCTTTGCAGCCTTCATGGACATCATGTACCCCTACAATGATGGGATACTCCAGCAGGGTAAGGCGTTATTCCCAAGTTCTCCAGAACTGGTTTGAGGAGCATTCAGGAGAGTTCTGCTGAATGGTGTGGTCCGCACATGAGCCCAACATGAGCCCATTCCACTATCATGCCTTATACAGACTCTGATAATTTCCATCTCCTTGTCATGAGCACGCTGGTCAGTGCTCAACCTCACTCAAAACATAACACCTCACAGCTTATACAGGTGTGGGCGTTCCCAAGCCGTCCCCTGAGGGAACGCCACTCAATAATCACCATTCAATAATCAATCTACATACTGATATCACATGACTTTTGGCATGTCAGTGTAATTTAGCTGAACTGATCTGAATTAAATTGAATTGAAGTGAACTGAACTGAGAGAGAATTCTACAGAGGTCAGGCATGTGGCATACATGTGAGAGAGCAAGGACTCCATTAAAATGCTAATTCTGTTCTGCTGCAGTGAGCAGCATGTAGCGTAGCCTGCAGACCACATGCAAGGAGAGGAGAAAGGGACGTTGCTCTCAAATGACCGGCTCTTCAAATTATTGTTTGTTTGCATTTACTGTTCCCGATAACTTCCCAATTTCACCAAAACCAAAAAGCATTCTTCCTGCAGATACACACCAAAGAGTGTTGCTGGAGTGTCGCTGGAGTGTTGCTGGAGTGTTGCTGGCTGCTGGACAATCCATAGACATTCACAGGGCATGCTGAATCCCCGAGCCTGTAGAAAATGAGCTTATAAAGAGGACATAGATGGTCCAGATTATTTATCTGCCCATAAACGCATCCACGTTATGAGCCTCGTGTAGCCTGTCACAAACAATATCGCTTACTGACTATACAGCGTATCAGCAGAGCCATTTATTAAAGATTAAACATGACTCCATATTATTTATGACCGTCTCCATGGGACTGACCTCGCCTATAACTGTCTTCAGAAGGTCAGGAAAACTCAGTGACACAAGGCCGCTGACCAAGCCTTATCTTCCTCACCAAGTAGAAAGACGAATGATTGTCTTAACTGACCTAAAAGCAGCAATGCTAACCAATCAGCACTCAGTAGCAGTAATGCTAACCAATCAGCTCTCAGTAGCAGCAATGCCAACCAAACAGCGCTCAGTAGCAGTGATGCTAACCAATCAGCTCTTAGTAGCAGTAATGCTAACCACTCAGCTCTCAGTAGCAGCAATGCTAACCAGTCAGCGCTCAGTAGCAGTAGTACTAACCAATCAGCATTTTTCATTTTTAGCCATTTAGCTCCACTCACCCCAGTTCAGAGGACCTGCTCGCGGGCTCCCTCTGGTGTTTAGGAGTCATATTTAGGATCAAATGGGAAGAATAGGAAACAGCCAGGTAAAAATTCAAACATAAATCTGCTTCAAAGCAGGTGTAGCCTTTTAAAGTCTCCTCCCACCTTCAAGACAGATCATCAGGTGGAGGACTTGCTCATCTTCACACTGGAAAGTCTCACTAGAGACCACTGTGGCAGGCCTGCAGGAGGAGAACTGACATGTCTATACTAGCTGAGAATAATAGATGGATTTTATTACTTCACTATGATTAATTATGATTTATTGATCTAAGATGTGATGGTCAGTCAGCTGATTGATCTTATACCTGATTGTGTCTGATCTGTGCTGTATTGCATGAGGTAAAATACCCCATGAAGTCATGGAGAAGACGCACCAGAGTGCCCACCACACAAAACACAGCGCCTCAACTGCATTTGTGATGTTGCTAACTGGACCCTAGAGGACTGGCAACATGTGTTGTGGGTCAGATGAGCCATGGTACCAGTTGCTTGGCGCTGAGGGCAGGGTTTGTGTGTGGTGCAGACCCCTTAAAGCCATGGGCCCCAGTTATCAACAAGGCACTGTGCAGGCTGGTGGTGGTTCCATACTGGTGTGAGGTGTGTTTTCATGGCATGGGTTGGGTTCACTGGTCTGTCTAAATACATCATTGACCGGTGCCCGCTCCGTTTCACTGCTTGGTGGCCATTTGCAGCCTTCATGGACTTCATGTACCTCCACAATGATGGGACATTCCAGCAGGGTAAGGCATTATTCCATCGGGCCCAAGTTCTCCAGAGTTGGCTCGAGGAACATTCTAGAGAGTTCTGGCGAATGGTGTGGCTGGCACGGTCACCCAACACGAGCCCAATCGAGGTATTCCACTATCATGCCTCGCCCACACAGCGATAATCCACGTCTCCTTGCCATGAGCATGCTGACCAGTGTTCAACCTCACTCACAAGATAACACCTCGCAGCTTATACAGGTTCGGGCATTCCCAAGCCGTCCCCTGAGTGAACACCACTCCATAATCAATCTACACACTGATATCACATGACTTTTAGCATGTCACTGTATGTCAAACTTACCCACCAAGTTTTGTTCCCGTTGGCTGATTCCATACGTGTGCAGTGTATATGTATTATAATGGCTGCCACATGATTTGCTCTCTATTGTACTAGCGTATAATGCTGGACATTACCCTTAAACAGGGGCCTTGCGCCTTCCTGGACAGTTTATCGTCCATCAGAGGCACTAGAACATTTCAGTTTCAGGCGTTTCTCCGGTTTGGGAATTACAGTGGATTCAACAGTAAAACCCCTTAAACCCTGAAGCCTCCTGGGTCAGACACAAGCGCTTAGGATGGGTCAGTGATGAAGGGGACAGTGCGGAGGCTCCGACTGGACTGATGTGCGCCTGTATCTTTGGTGCCTAATGGGCCGAGCACGGCCGAGGCTGTAAAAATGATGATGGGTCAGGGAAAAAAACATCAGTGATCGATAAAAGTTGGCAGCATAAAGCACTCCATGATCAACAGCTCTTCACAATTAGTCTCTGAGTCTGTTCTACAGTTTCTCGTTAGGCCGAGTGTATAACTCTAAGCTCTAAATGTAGGTATTGTGGTATAAACTGAGTCTGTTCTACAGTTTCTCGTTAGGTCGAGTGTATAAGTCTAAGCTCTAAATGTAGGTATTGTGGTATAAACTCAGCTTGCCTATTTTCGGTGGAGCGTTATAACAGGCAAATATTCATACTAGTTACATAATAATATGTCTTAAGCTGATTAATAATAAGGTTGGAGAATAAAGGCTAGGCTAAGCTTTCTTTAATGTCAGTTACACGGTCAAACCACTGTTACATTACAAGCCCGCTGTGTGTTTACAGGATCAGCTCAGCTAAGTCTCTGATCACGCTCGGTTGCGCCCGAGTCCGAGTAATTAAACCCCCACACACACCCCCCACATCCGTACACATACACACACCCCAGGGGAGCGGAGCAGGCAGGTTACACACGATGCTGTGGAAAATCGAACGAAACTGACCTTCTGCTGGCGATCAAAGGGAGAGAGGGAGAGAGAGACTGGATGAACACACACTCACACACATACACACACACGCACTCACACACACACGCACACTCGAGTTTGTTCTTATGCAAGGTCATACATACGGCCATACCTCTATATAGCATGTATACTGATTAGCCATAACAATAAAACTGACCATATAGGAGCACTTTGAGGCTTTACAGGTACAGTGGTCAGGACCCCCACAGGACCACCAGAGCAGGTATTATGTGGGTGGTGACACTGACGTGGTGGTGTGTTAGCGTGTGTTGTGCTGGTGTGAGTGGATCAGACACAGCAGTGCTTCTGGACACCTCAGTGTCACTGCTGGACTGAGAATCGTCCACCAACCAAAACTATCCAGCCAACAGTGTCCTGTGGGCAGCGTCCTGTGGGCAGTGTCCTGTGGGCAGTGTCCTGTGGACAACATTCTGTGGGTAGCGTCCTATGGGTAGCATCCTGTAGGCAGTGTCCTGTCCTGTGGTCAGCGTCCTGTGTAGCGTCCTCTGGGCAGTGTCCTGTGGGCAGCCTTCTGTGGGCAGCGTCCTGTGGGTAGCAACCTGTGCCCACTGCTGAAGGACTAGAGGATGACCAACACTGCACTGTGCAGCAGCAGATGAGCTATCGTCTCTGACTGTACATCTACAAAGTAGACCAGCAAGGTAGGAGTGTCTAATAGAGTGGACAGTGAGTGGACACAGTGTTTGTCTGTAGTGTATGTCTGAAAGACCGGCTAGTAGTGCAGGCTGCTGCACGCCAAACCCTGTCATATACAGTAACATGTCAGAATCTGCACTAATCACATCAAAAGGCATTTTATTACTCATAGAAGCTGTTTAGCTGAATATGACGTGACTGGGGGGGGGCTTCAGTGTGTCAATCCAGAGCTCCGGCTTCCCGCTCTGGGCACAGCCAGGTTTAGCACAGAGGGAACACAAACAGTGCTTTCATCAATATGTATTAGATCAGCGTTTGTAATGCTGACGCTTCTATTTATGGTAGAATTGAATTTAGCAGTGCAAAATGATCAGTCATATTTTATTATCTAGATGTGCAGTGTTTTTGGTCATGTGACCATGTTACAGTAAAAAGTGTGGGGGTTGGGGGGCAGTGTACCCTACCTATGGAACACTCACACACACACACACACACACATCCATATACCCCTCGGCCGTCTCTGTTTCTGCCGGGCCCTGCTTTCCATATGAAATGAGTATTAATGTGCATGAAATGGTGGAGTGCAGGAGGAGGGGGTTCTCATTCTGCTGAAGCTGCTGGGCTCTGATTATCACATGTAGAGCATTAACTCTGCACCGTTAGAGCGCACGTCTGCTGACGGATGAGCACTCCCTTTATTCATATTGCCTTCCCTTGTTGGCTATCGCCGCTGTTCTCCGCTCACCTCCTTTCCTGGTTTCCCTCCTTTTCCCCAGCCGAACAGTTCAGCTCCACCGGAGTCTACAGTGCGTCATCTTGAAAGGGGCTCCGCTCCCGGATTATTCATCCCAACTGGGCTGTATTTGTAACAGCCGTTTCCGAGGGGACGGTTTAGAGAAATGATGCAATGGAAAACAATAATTTTGTTGATGAGTTATCACACAGATTTTGTCCTGGGTGAAATGCTCTTTAGGCCTGACCCCATATAACTACTGCTGCAGGTACCATCATACTACATACATACAGTAGTACAATGCAGCTAGTAGGCCACCATTAGAAGCCCATTCATTAGTAGGGTATGTATACCCTGGATAGCATGCAGTTTTGGAACATTAGAACATTAGAACATTAAATAGTCACCTCTGTTTGTTGGAGCTAGTCTAGTACACTCATCATCAACAGAACAGCTGCACCCAGAAGGAATCAACTGACAGGAAACTTGGTGGGTAGGTTTGACCTCGTGAGACATGCTAATGATTCAAGTTTCACACTTGACCACACATGTGACGTAAGCAAGGACGGGCCTTATCTCTGTACCTGACTGACTAGATAAGGTTGTCCTGTTGCACGTGCTCTCCATTCCGACTCATGCCGTTGTGTTGGTAGCATCCTTTGCCATTTAAGTATTCCTCAGAGAAGAGTTCGGGAGGAATTCCAGTAGCTGGAAGACTTGGAGAGGGGTCACACTGTAGGCCTCCAGAAAGCGGGATGGCACGCACCAGCGACATAAAGGATCTGGGAGACCTACAGGAACCACAGAGAGAGAGAACCGACGGATTGTCTGACATGCACAGAGAGACCCAACAGCCACAATTGAAGACATTCAGTAAGCAGTGGTGCAGCACCATTGGCTGCACCACGCAGGACTACATGCACACAGACTGTTACCATGACTGCCCTTAACACCACATCACCGTCACCAAAGACTGCAATGGTAAGCAGGCCGTTGTAACCCCTCCAAATCCTACCTATGAGACACACTCACACGCATATAGCCAAATGGACTCACTATGTGGTACTCATATATAGTACTCAGTGTATAGTAATTCAGTAAGTGTAATGCGTTAGTGTACTGTAAGTAGCGTGTCGGTGTACGGTAACTCAGTAAGTGTAATGTTAGTGTTCTGTAAGTAGTGTGTCAGTGTACGGTAACTC
>CM067479.1:6687914-6755690 GCA_034552555.1 Semaprochilodus insignis
TGTAAGTAGCGTGTCGTGTACGGTAACTCAGTAAGTGTAATGCGTTACTGTGATGTAAGTAGCGTGTCGTGTACGGTAACTCGGTAAGTGTAATGCGTTACTGTGCTGTAAGTAGCGTGTAGGTGTACGGTAACTCAGTGTAATGCGTTAGTGTGATGTAAGTAGGACATTACAAACATTAGAGCCATAATAAATCATGCTCCTGTTACTCTCCATACTTAAGTACATTTGAAGGTACATACTTTAGTACTGTTACTCCAGTGGAGGTCTAACGGGAGGAACTGACACTGACACTGGAGGAGTATTGTATCTTAGAGATCTCTACTTTAACTCTACTACATGGCCTGGACACTTCGTGCACCACTGGTGGCACTGTATTGTGGGGAAACAGAGCTGTACCTCCGACATGCAATGGAGCCCAGCAGACACACTAGGGGGGCAGGGCAGGAAAAAGCAGGACCACTCCGAGGTGAATTAAACAAATTTGAGGAAAACAGAAAAGAGTTTTTCCCAAAGCAGCCGAAAATAGCCAGCTTAATGCCTCCACACTCAAGGCTGTAATGTTGCCCTTTCTGCTACCTAATTGCTGTGAATTGCTGAGTTTCAACTGTTTAAGAGCTCCACAGAGCCTCGCATAAATCCCTGCTTTTCACGGAGTAACAAAAGCTCAGCCTGGAAATATATTAGCGCCTCTCAGTGCCAGTAGCATTCGCATCCATACAAAACCACAGAGAGGTTTGCAGAGTCACAATGTTATATAGGAAGATCTTCTGAAGTTTCTTGAGTTCCGCCAGATCTGTGTTGTGTTCCTTGACTGCTGGATCCTTTGTTCTTAACACCTGATCTGAATGGACAATGGCCGTTCACCATCACACTCTTTGCCATTTTCATAATCCTTGTTTTCCTCATCTTCCCTGATCCTTAACTTTCTGTAGAAGGGCCTTCAGGTCTTCCAGATGAGTGTTGGGTCAACTGCACATAGAAGATTCATGCTTTGTCCACTCATCTCGAATCTTCCTCCAGTCCTGCTTCTCTTACATGTTGTAACATAGCTTCAGCAATCGTGGACTATACATACAGAAACATGGCGTTCCAGGCTGGGAAGGGGATGTTGGGACTAGCAATTCCCTTCCCAAGGAACCCAACTGTCAGCGGTACATGGTTGATGTTCATCTTTAAACCAGGCTGAATTTCTTCCTATTCACCAGCTTCCTAATCCAATGTTCCGTTCCACCTTAAATGCTGCAACTTGTACAGGTGCCAGAATATAACTACAGCACCATTTAAGGTGGAACCGAAAAATCCCAAACAAAGCTGAAGAACAGGAACTTCAGCTCCCACATCTTTCACAGAATCCCAGAACAACTTTAATCCTGCAGTCTGCACATTTCACTCCGGACAACTCTCACAACTCACAACTCTCGGACAATATGGAGCAGCTCCGCTCAGCGTTTGACCCTGAAGAGACTGAAGAGAGGAGCAGCTCCACCTTTATTAGCATCACAACCCCAACAGCAGCCTGTAAGTAGCAGGGATGCTATGTGATTGTATCCGTGTTTGGTGGTTGAAGCAGATCATCTTAAGCTGAGAGTTCCATAGTGAGGAACAACTTTAATCTACTGTGTGTTGATGTCCAGATGTAAAGCCAGTAGCTAGTACAGGTAACGTTAGCTACTAGCATTAGCTCCAAGCTAACTAGCTCATCATAAAAGGGAAAACACTTCGTTTCATTCTAGGGCCAGGTCATAGGGTGTATAAAACCATATCTGGGCATTTTTCACCCAGAAGAAAGTCACATACCTTCTACGTAGAACATCAGAGAACAATTTAAACACTGAATTACATTATACGGTGACATACACTCATCATCAGAACAGTAGCTGCACCCAGAAGGAATCAGCTGACAGGAATGGAACTTTGTGTGTAGTTTTGACATTGTGAGACATGCTAATGATTCAAGTTTCACACTCGACCGCACATGTGACGTAAGCGAGGACGGGCCTTATCTCTGTACCTGACTGACCCAATGAGTCATCCTGTTAGTGCAGCACCATTGACAGACGGCTGCACCACACAGGACTACATGCACACAGACGGTTACTTAACTCCTTAACACCACGTCACCGTCACCAAAGACTGCAACGGTGTCGTGCCAGACTGTCATGGAGTGACTGAGAATGGCAGCGGATCATTTTCAGTGACAAGTCCCGCTTCTGTCTTGGTGGAGACGACCAACGAATCCGTGTGTGGAGGCACCATGGTCAGCACCAAGATGAACGGTTTGTTATCACGCGTCACATGTCCAGAGGTGGTGTCACTCCACCTCCACCCCTACCGCACCATCTGCAGGAACTGTGTGAGGATATTCAAGCTGCATGGGATGGATTATCACAGGACACCATTAGGAACCTCTACAGCTCAATGCCGAGACGTCTGGCGTGTTGGGTTAGCAAACACGGCGGCCCGACACCATACTGAGAGACACTACTTCTGTATGTGTAGCTCAATAAATATTGATCATATCAGTCTAAATTTATCACATTTATTGATCCTGGTAACCTTTATCTCCTTCCCAACACACCTGCAATCCCACACCTCCTTCTGGGAGCAGCTGTTACTTTGACAATGAGTAACCGTTGCCAGTTCATTCAGGAACAAGTACAGTCTACATCCTAGATGAATGAACTTGTAGTCAAATGCTGCTTATTGTTTTTGTACCTTTTTTTCACATGAGGAAGGAGCTCAATATTCATGCGTTGATGAGATCCCTCATGAGAGCCTAACGACTGTGTATGGATTTCAGTAAAATAGACTTTGTTTGTCATATCGTGGTGTGGGATCTGGTTAACACTGCATGTTGATCCATGCAGATGGTGGAGCCTCTTTATGGAGACGTGAGTGACGGGAATGAATAATGTATGAATACACTGTATAAGTTGTGCTTAAACAGAGTCACTGGATGCTGAAAAGAGCAGTAAGTGATGTTAATCCAATACAGGGCTTATCAGATTCAGTCAGTATCTCCTGACGCTCCGCTAGTTGTCTGTTCCGTGTGTGTGCTCTGGAATATAATCCGGTGTTGGTACACAGCCCTGGATCTGTAAATGGGAAACAAACAAAGTGGCTGGGTGGAGCTACACAACACTCTTCCAGCGTATCAGCAACATGCTGTGATAGGATCTGAAGAGGGCTGTGCCAGGAAGGAATCCCAGGAGTACTGGTGCACTGAAACACATCTGCAGGTGGAATGGTCCAGAATTCATCCTCAGCATCGTGCAGCTTTTATTAGCAGCTCCAGGAAGTGTTTGCAGGAGGTGGTGTTGCTAAAGGAGGATCTACAGGTTATTAAATTCAAGGTTCTGTTACTAGTTCTACTGTCTACAAATTCACAACTGTTGCTGCTCTCACTGGGAGTGGACGTCCTGTTAAGATCACTCCAAGAGCCCAATAGGCCGCTGAACCAGGTGAAAAAGAACCCGAGGTTAACAGTAGAAGACCCATAGAAGACTCTACAAACTGCAGAAACCGGTTCATGTGCCCTCTATTAGAAGAACACCGAACGGAAATGGTGTTCATGGAAACACACCACAAAGAAGCTGCTGCTGTCTAAATACAACATTGTGGCCTATCTCAGGTAATTCCAAGACCACCTGGAGGTTCCACAGTGCCTCTGGAAAAACGTTCTAGGACAGATGAGACACCCACACCAAAACCTCCCACTGCACACCAACACCAAATCCCAATTATGTAGCATGGTGGAGGGAGCATCATGGCGTAGGGATGCTTTGCTGCCTCAGGGCCTGATCACCTTGTGGTCCCTGAAGGAATAATGAATTCACAGGTGAATCAAAACGTCTTACAGGAGAACGTGAGGGCAGCAGTTCATGACCTCAGGCTGAAGAGAGTGAAAGGGTTCTGTTACTGGTTCTAGCCCGCACTGTGGATGTTCCTCACTGTGTTCAGTAAAAGACATAGATAATGATCAGGCCACATTTATTAGTGAGCAATGCAGAAATGAGACAGCATATTCATACCCATTTTATATAGACATTTTCTGTGTGGGAGCTTTTAGATGGTGGGCTGGTTTAGATGGTGGGCTGGTTTAGATGATGGGCTGGTTTGGATGGTGGGCTGGTTTAGATGGTGGGCTTGTTTGGATCTTGGGCTGGTTTAGATGGTGGGCTGGTTTGGATCTTGGGCTGGTTTGGATGGTGGGCTGGTTTAGATGGTGGGCTGGTTTGGATGGTGGGCTGGTTTAGATGGTGGGCTGGTTTGGATGGTGGGCTGGTTTGGATCTTGGGCTGGTTTAGATGGTGGGCTGGTTTGGATGATGGACTGGTTTGGGTGATGGACTGGTTTGGGTGATGGACTGGTTTGGATGATGGACTGGTTTGGTTGGTGGACTGGTTTGGATGATGGACTGGTTTGGGTGATGGACTGGTTTGGGTGATGGACTGGTTTGGATGATGGACTGGTTTACTTGGTGGACTGGTTTGGTTGGTGGGTTGGTTTGGATGATGGACTTGTTTACTTGGTGGACTGGTTTGGTTGGTGGACTGGTTTGGATGGTGGACTGGTTTGGATGGTGGACTGGTTTACTTGGTGGACTGGTTTGGTTGGTGGACTGGTTTGGATGATGGACTGGTTTGGTTGGTGGACTGGTTTGGATGATGGACTGGTTTGGTTGGTGGACTGGTTTGGATGGTGGACTGGTTTGGATGATGGACTGGTTTGGTTGGTGGACTGGTTTACTTGGTGGGCTGGTTTGGATGGTGGTTCAAAATATCTATATGTGTGTTGTAGAGATGTAGACCCCTGGTTCCCATCACCACCACTTTACAGAACCATCTCAGACCAAACCCACTCTCAGTCACTCTGATTACCCCTCAAACAATAAGTTACGCAGAAATTGAAGTGGAACTCCCCTTTATAAAGCATTCTCTGCAGTGAGTGGGTCCACGCTACAGCAGGTTTGGTTGATGCTTGAGTACTCCTTTAACAAATTGTGCAGCTCAGATGAACTGGCTGTAGGAAGTAGGCCGGCCGGAGTAATTACATTTTCACACGTGTGCAAGGGTGAAGTAACTGCAGCTCCTCGTCCACACCGAAGGAGAGTGTAAAATCTGATAGATTGTGAAATCCAGTGCATAAAAGCGCAGAGCCCGCCGCTGACACTCCAGTGTTCTAGAGAAACGTTATGCGCTCTGAAATCATTACTGAAGGCCTGAGGGGCAGGAATGTAAGATGAAAGCTGGGAGAACGCCATGACTACCTCAGATCATTTCACACCAGCCATACCGATTTTATTTTCTCCATCTGTCTATGCATAACACTCGTCGGGCGTAGCGGTGTGGGCATCGGAAACCCCTCTAGAAGGTTTGCATTCAGAAAACTGCGTCAGACCAAAAACATCTGAAAACATCATCTCGATATTTCACTGGGTACATACAGTCAGACGTATATTATGGCAGTACAGACGTTCCCCCATTATTTGACTGTGAAGGACAATATTCTACACATTTCCTCGTCGTGCCGTACGGTGTACCAAAACCAGCTGCGTTTAATCTTTACATGGCCCTGTTATGACCTCTCTTTCAACCTCCGCATTTAAACCATCCGTGCAGTGAAACACCCACATGGGGAGGGCAGTGAGTACACTTGGGCAGCAGTTGGGGGTTAGGTGCCTTACTCAAGGGAACTTCAGTTGTGTCCTGTCGGAATCGAACCGGCGACACCCTGGTGACAAGGCTGGTTCCCTGAAATGCACAGGCATTTAAACTTCAGTTGCTCCTTGCAGCTGTGTGGATATGTGATAGCCAGGAGTAGAACAGGGTTTAATTGATCTTCCACTACAGTATCTCTGGTACGGACTGAGCGGGGCTAAAGTTCTCTACTGACTGAATGGGCTAAACTGCTGTACGCTAAATGGGTGGGGCTAAAGTGCTGCTGACTGAATGGGTGGAGCTAAACCACTGTAGGCTGGATGGATGGAGCTAAACCACTGTAGGCCGAATGGGTGGACTTACTGCTGTAGACTGAATAGGAGTGGCTAAACCACTGTAGGCTGGATGGGAGGGGCTAAACAACTGTACGCTAAATGAGTGAGTTAATCTACTATAGACTAAATGGGTTGAACTAAACTGTCGTAGACTAAATGGGTGGGGTTAAACTGCTGTAGGCTAAATGGGTGGGGCTAAAGTGCTGTAGACTAAATGGGTGGGGCTAAACTGCTGTAGGCTGAATGGGTGGGGCTAAGCAGGTCTAGGTGAAATAGGCAGGACTATATATATGCTACATACAGAGTGGACGGAAGCTGTAGGAAACTGCTGTAGGTTAATTGGGAAGATCTAAACCTCGGCAGACTGAATGGGAGGGGCTAAAGTGCTGTAGCATGAATAGGAGGGGCTAAACTGCTGCAAACAAAATGATCACAGCTGCATCTTAGCAGGTTTCCGTTTATGCACTGAGTGGTCCTGAGAAGGAACGCTATGTATTAACGTGTTTAGCACAGTGGAAGCTCCAGATGGCCTGTTCTGGGCATAAGTCATCATCGCCCATGGCTCTGTTAACTGCGAATAACAAAATCCAAGACAAATGAAACCAGATGGGAAAAATCAATTAAGACTTTAATTTTTTTGTTTTCAAAGTTTTACGACACAGTTTATTACACGAACAGTCCGATTTGTTCTCGTTTACTCAATAAATATAGTGATAAATAAACACAGAAATGTTTTTTTGTTTGGGTTGGTTGGCTGATGCTCTTTGCCGTTCACTCATCGAACGTTCTGACATGAGCAAATCAATATACAGCAACAACAGCAGTAAAGGAATAGAAGCACGCAGCCTTGCAGCATGGCCTGTGCCTGACGTCCATCTACACAGATGCTGTGATTCTCCAGCACCTGTACACGTTCTGATTCTGGACCGTGTGCTGATTATCAAACACACCATCCTGTACCGTCAAGACTGCATGGGTTTCGGGCCAACAGCCGCGTGTCTTATGAACTGTGTTGCTCCAAGTCTGTCAAGTGACTACTGTCCAACTCTTGTGGACGATGAATGTGTGGGTCCCATTAAATAAGCTCCAAGTGTGTTCAAAGGGTGTCCCCTGAAACCTATACACCAAGTTGCCAGTTTATTACGTCCACTTGCCTTGTAGCTACACTGGCCATTTTATCGGAAACACCACGCAGCCCGCCTCCAGCATAGGACCACCGCTGACCGGATGTTATGTGGTGGGTGTGGGGTGGACCGTTCTACCAGACGAGGTAATGACATGTTGCTGAAACAGCGGTGCTGCTGTACACCTATTGGCCACTTTATCAGAAACCCCTCCTTTGTAGGTCCACTTAGAAGTCCAGTTAGAGATTACAGCCCATCTGTTGATACGCCCCCCTCTATCACTTCATCAGCGGTCAGTTTCTGACCACATTTTAGGTTTGGCACACTGTTCGTCCACAGCAACAGGCAAGATTGTAAACCTATAGCATGCACTGATACGGTAGGTGTTTCTGATAAAATGGCCAGGGAGTGTAGGTGGCACGATGATGAATAAGACATTCAAAATTATGATTGAAAATAATTCTCGATGCATCAATTTGACCACTAGGAAATATCAGGTGGTGCAACCACATATTAATAAAAATGTATTAATAATAAATAATATATAAACATTTATGAACTAGTCATAGATAAATAAAGTTATAAAATAAATAAATAAGCAATATTATATTAATAATAACGTGTTTATGGTTTTATTCGGGTTGCGCCAGATGACTTGGTAAACTGAAGGTGCAAAAAAACGGTACCACCCATATTTTCTCACAAGCATGTCAGAATAGAAGTCCTGTGTTATTGGTTGCACCATGTGACCTTTCAGTTATGTCATTTATTATTTTATTGTCATGTCGTATGTAAAACTATTTTTGTTTAGAATTAGATATGACTAAATTACCTTTTATAATACTTTACTTAATCTGCATATATATATATATATATATATATATATATATATATGGTTGGACGGTTGCACCACCTGACATTTGTAGACTTTGTAGACTTTAAAAAGCCTAAAATGAATTTCATTTCGATGCACTGAAAATGTATTCACATTAAGGAGGTACTGTATAATATTATGTCACATGTTTATTACATTATTTGAAAATATTAAAAACAGGGTAGCTGGCAACTCGGTGTAGTGTTTGCTTGGGCAGCGCTGGCCTCTAAACTCCCAGGCAAAAAAATGGGCCACGCCAAGTACAAGGGTTTTTACTTGGCATGCATCGATACCATTCCTTTTAGACCGAGTACAGGTAGATGTATTTTAGTACTCGCCGATACCATTATGAATTACTGTGAGGGACAGGATGGTCTCTCCAAAGGATAATATGGTCTCTCCACAGGACAGGGCAATCTCTCAGCAGGACAGGGCAGTCTATCAACAGGACAGTACAGTCTCTCTACGGACCGGCTCTCAGTAGGACAGTACGGTCTCTCTCAGTACAGGATGGTCTCTCAATAGGACAGGGCGGCCTCTCTACGGACCAGACAGTCTCTCAATAGGACAGTATGGTCTCTCTACAGACAGGAAGGTCTCTCAATAGAACAATACAGTCTCTCTCCAGGACAGGACAGTCTCTCAGTAGGACAATATGTTCGCTCAACAGGACAAGACAGTCTCTCAATAGGACAGTACGGTCTCTGTACGGACAGGATGGTCTCTCAATAGGAAAGTGCGGTCTCTACGAACCACACAGTTTCTCAATAGGAAGGTACAGGCTCTCTACAGGACAGGATGGTCTCTCCAAAGGACAGTATGGACTCTCTACAGACATGACGGTCTCTCTATGGACCGGGTGGTCTCTCTACGGACCATACGGTCTCTCGATAATACAGAACGGTCTCTCTACGGATAGGGCGGTCTCTGAATAGGACAGTACAGTCTTTCTACGAACCAGACAGTCTCTCAATAGGACAGTACAGTCTCTCTACAGACCGGATGGTCTCTCAATAGGACAGTACAGTCTCTCTACAGGACAGGACGGTCTCTCAATAGAATGGTACGGTCTCTCTACAGGACAGGGCGGTCTCTCAGTAGGACAAATGTCCAAATTTCACCTCTGTGTCTCCACCCATGATCAGCTGCCTGTGTGAGAGAAGACCCTCCCTCACTTCCAGCTCAAATCGATTATTCATTAGCGTGGCAGCATACATGCAGGTCTTGGTCTGTTAATATCAGGGATGAATAAAAGAGCTTGGTATTGGCCCGATACCCAATTCTAATCACTAATATTGGGTATTGGGTGTCAGGCTAATACCAAGTTCATTTACTAATGGTTTGGGCAGTTCAGAGTTTAGATTTATTTACTGAGAATATTTTGTCTCACATTAAACCAAAACTAATTTGCCGATGTTTATCAGCTGTTTGAAGCCGTCAGTGCTGAGCGGAACAATACTGACTCCCTTCTATTAAACTGTCCGCATGTTTAAACCTCACTATGTACAGAAATGAAAGGGAAGAGCTTCCCATACCGAGTCACTTTATCTATTTCTTTAATGATTGGATGTTAAGACCATTTACAGTTTAACGTTTAGCCCATTTTCTTGCCAGGGAATGTAGGTGTGCTCGCTCCAAGCAAAGTGATGGGAAGTATTCGTCTCCCAAACTCTGCTCCGAGATCAGTTATCCAGACCTTGTTTATAATAGCATGAGCTCAACAAGGATAGGGGTTTTGGCTCTGGGCCAGCGCTCGGAAGCAGGTGTTCTGCCTGCCGGCGTAATGAATAGCTATGTAAAGACATTTCCATTCAAACCTAACGTCTAGCAAGGACTTATTGTTGAGCCGAGGCTTTTCTGGCACGATGCCAGCACTTACAATGATTGAGGCCTTTCTGAAAAATGGAAAGAAAATATGGATTTTTTTTTGTTGTTGAATAGAGAAAATAACCGTACGACAGCAGATACTTGTGGAAACAAGTGCATTCGGATGCTTTAGGCACCCTGCTCACAGTGCGCGGAAAAGTCTAGATAAAGAATGTGTCCATTTGTGTTATGTATGAACACAAATATGCACACAGAAGCGTACACGCACACAGGGAGCGCATACACTTCCCTGCAAACACACACACAGCTTGCCTTAAGCTCCCGTCGACCCACGCTCGCCCGCAGCACCGACAGTTTGTCTGGCACCGAGGTGAAGGGTGCGTCCACAGGAATAAACAATGTAACATAGTTTGCAAACCTCAATTCCAGTTTAGGACAGTGTGAGGAAACGTGTATAAATCCAGTTTGACCCGTATGGGAACACAAACAATCCAAAGACAAGATGTGTAGTGTTCTACTTGATCAAATTTGCTGGGTTTTATTTGACAAGAGAGCCTAGTTTCTAGGCTATGAAGCACCAGCTCGATGAACCGGTCTGCTACAGCGCCACCCTGAGGCAGAACAGTGCAACAACTTCAGACAGGCAAGACGAGACATGTTGGTCTATTGTGGGTGAAGCAGCTACACAATCACAGCATAACCTCATAATAGGTTTCCCTCCGAAGTTCAACTTTTAGGCAGTCCGAGAGGGGGTCTTGGAACCCCCCCAGGACACCCTGTACTTTGCACCTAGACCAAAACTAAAGGCTCTTGACCTCTGACCCCTCAGATGGCACTGCATTAAAAACATGCATGTTTCTGTGATGGAGATCACCGATCATGGAGTCAGGAATACTGTGACTAGCCGTTATCAACAAACGCCGTCTGTTCCTGCACCCACAAATAGACCGAACTATACACAGTCGTGCGTCAGCCAAGTTTAGAAACACTTCCAGCCTCAAGCTTGAGGAAATGGGCTGAAGCTTGGCTGTACCGTGCTGTGGTCTGAGGAATTTCCAGACTGTTTATGGACATAATGGAATTGATGTCCAGCCAGACTGTTACCAGCATGAAGTTCAAAAGTCAGAGTCTGCTGTTGTATATACACCTTTTGGAGCAACATGCTGCCTTCTAGACGACGTCTTTCTTTTTAAGCTCTTTTTTCTTTTTAAATGTGGGTCCTAGACTGGCCTGCCTGTCTCCTTTTGAAAACATGGCCCGGTGTGGTTGTGCGGCTACAGAGACTGGCAGAATAGCACTTTCGAAACTGGATGGATCACTGTCTTTGGCCCCCAAATAATTATTTCTGATGCATCGTACAGCTTGGCTCGACTCAACTCTACTTGCTTTTGGTACCAGCTCCTTAGTTTTCCACTGCAGATCTAGAACCTCCTCAACGTAGCTAGTCATCATGGCAAAGCCACATGAAAATCCTGTGACATGACCATTCATAGGCTGGAGGTCTAAGTGACCAGCAGGTCACCAGATCGATTCCTTGGACCAACATGAGATGACCAAGTTGCCCTTGAGCAAGGCACCTAATCCCACAACTGCTCCCTAGGCTTTGTGGATGGGGCTACTCAGTGCTCCGGGCAAGTGTGACCACTGCCCCCTAGTGTGTATGTATGTAGGTGTTTCCCTGCATGGATGGGTTAAATACGGAGGTGAAATTCTAGTGGTGAGGAAGATTGATTTGGTTAGAGAAAAGAATACATCAGAGTTCAGATGACGAGATGATTTCAATTACAGGAGGGTACGCTAACCTAGTAGCTAGCCTTATCTTGTGTGCTTACAGTTGGCCAGCGGCATCTTGCTCCCAATGATTCTCTCTAACCATTTGTTCATTCATTCATTCATTAGTCTTCTGAGCTGCATATCCTTCTGGATGCTGGAGCCTATCCCAGTGCTCATTGGGCTGAAGGCAGGAAACACCCTGGACATCGCAGGGCAGACATACAGACAGACACATTCACTCACACACTCACATCTGGGGGGGTGGGGTAATTTAGCATCTCCAGTTCACCTGACTGCATGTCTTTGGACTATGGGAGGAAACCAGATCAGTAAGGTAACACCCAGGCCCTTCGTACAGTGAGGTAACACCCAGGCCCTTCTTACTGTGAGGTAACACCCAGGTCCTTCCTACTGTAAGGTAACACCCAGGTCCTTCCTACTGTGAGGTAACACCCAGGTCCTTCCTACTGTGAACTAACACCCAGGTCCTTCTTACAGTGAGGTAACACCCAGGTCCTTTCTACTGTAAGGTAACACCCAGGTCCTTTCTACTGTAAGGTAACACCCAGGTCCTTCCTACTGTGAGGTAACACCCACTAGACCACCATGGCGCCCTCTCTGACCAATTAGTATTCCACAATTGTTTTACGTAACATTTAGGTATCAGATCAGCTCGAACCTTAGCCAGTACCTCGACTGATCCCAAAAACAGTACCAGGTACCAGGTAATGGAAAACCCAAAAAAGGGCAAGTAGAGTTGAGACGAGTCAAGCCAGAAACATGCGCTGGAAAATCGGCATTTAACTGGTGATAAACATGCCACATATCTGCACCATGTTGTAGGCACCACCCTCGAAACAAGCATGTAGTCACCATAAACAAACAAATAAGTTAATTAGAAACAAACATCAAATATCGTGTCTTTGAACTGTTCTCACTGTAATACAGGTCAAACAGAACGTGCTAATTACTGTTCTCTGTTTTTATTAGCACTACACACACACTGTCTCCGCACGTTATTTGGGAATTGAGGCTCGTACAAAGGAAGAGTTAAGAGTATGTGTGCACATGCAAATGTGTGTGAAGAAGTCACCAAATCATCTCTTTCTCACTCTCTCTATCTTTCCCTCTCTCTCTCTCCCGACGTTGCGTAGAGCAGAGAGTCTGTTTGGTCACATCAGTGGACAGAGATGGATGGGTATGAAAGGAAAGGATGGATGAAAGAATGAAGGGGGGATGGAGGTGGGGGGCGGTCATCACCTCCTCAGGGGTAATTACCCACCGAGAATCCAATTATGAACACGCACATGCGCGCGGGCGCGTGCACAACCCTTCACAATCCTCGACACCACCCGACTTTGGGGTTCGGTCGGGTTCTCAAACATACAGGGGGCTCCAATCAAAATCAAGCTTTTATTCCCTTCGGAAAAAAGACACAGTTCCCCACTCTCCTCAAATATGTAGTCGATTAGCCAAGAAGTCTGGTGTCTTGAGTCTGCTTCTGTAGTTTGAGCTGGAGTGTAGGCTAACGCAGCTAGCAAGATATTAAACCTGTTCTGTGGTGTTTGGAGCTGTGTAGCCTGCTAGTTAAGCGAATGCTAGCAGGCTCCTCTCTCCTAGCTTAGCTAAAGAGATCCAAACACTCCAGTGCAGGTTCTGTTAGACTAACTGGTGCTCTGATATCACAAGTACAGACGCTAAATACTTACCACAGCGAGAGTGAAGGAAACTGATGCGTTTTGGAGTGGCAGTAGTGTTTTAAGCTGTGGGTTAAGCTAAGCTAATACGAGCGTACAGGCTTGGTTCCAGCTAACTAATGTTTAAAAACACTCTTTAAAAGGTAAAGACTCATATCTGAGGGTACTAATGGGAATATCTGGTGTTGAAGTTGACAGAAAAATAAAAACAGAATGGTTCTGCTGAGCTTTGAGCTGTTATCCTGCTGGGATATGCTCATGCTAATGTAGTTAGCGGCTACAGGTTAAACCCACCACAGTACAGACAGAGTTTCAGTAACTGATGATCAAATAACACTCGTTTAGAGTATAAACAGTCTGAGGAACGCTGGGAGAGACAATGCTAAAGTGAAAGATTAGGCGGGTGCTGTATGCATAGCGAATTGCCTGTTAGCGGTTAGCAGGGGGTTCAATTTTAGCTTAGCTTGTTTCTGCTAACAGCATCACGTTTGCTAGTTAATTGCAGTAGCTGATCATCCTGCCTGTATATGTTATGAAGTTATGATGCTGTTGTTGATTAGCAACGAGTAGACGTGCAGCCAGAAGCATGTAGGAGGTACGATACAGCTACTTTAGCTTCTAGTGCAAAACGAAACTAAAGAAGCACCATGAGTGCTAGCTAATAGCAGTAGTTCCCTGCAAACTTGTGAAAACGCTGTGGCAACCCTATTGTGTTGGTGCCCACAACTTTGTCAAAGCATTCAAATGTAGTTCCTCTGAAAGTTGTGACAACGTCATCAACCTTCTGCCATCCTTCTTAAGTTCCAATATTTTTTGCCTGGAACTCCATGGAATTTTGCCAAGTTGTCAACAGGAAGTCATAATACCACATAGGAACGTTACTTAATAGTGAGGTTTTGACAGCCACCCTTTAACAAGCCTGTAGCAGCATTGTGGGACAGGTCAGGTAGGCCGGAAGAACACAGCCAGAGGAAGTCAGCTTGCACGATGCTAGTAGCCCGACAGCGCAACACTGAAGAAGCAAACTTCGATCACCAAACGTGTCTTGGCTGCTCGACTACATGAAGATACACGAGTTGAGGTCCACGAGCCCAGCGCATGTGCGAACATGATAAACGTGAAGAGTGCAGACAGAATCTCACAGGGCAGAGAATGTTCTGGGGATGTATTTGGGCTCTGCTGTGTCCCTCACCACTGCTCTACCATCAGGTCGAGCACTCTGTTGACGTTCAGGTCCGAATCCAGGCCGAAGTCGCTCTCCAGGAACGGAGCGGCCGGCGGAGTGAGAGGCTGCATGCCTGAGCTCAAAGACTCCAGCCAGTCGGCGGGGTCAAACGCCGGCGCGGTGGACCTCCTCTTCCTGGAGGGGGCGCTGAGGGGCGGAGTGGTGCAGATGGGTGGAGGAGGAGGGGGGGCGGAGTTAGAGGCGCTGACCGGGGAAGGTGGAAGCTCCAGCAGCAGTGAGGAGCACAGCGGAGACGCTGACAGCGCCCTGTCGTCTTTGGAGATCTGAAGCTGGGTGGGCTGAGGCTGGTTTGGCGGGGGGCTAGAAGACGAGCCCGGGGCAGCGGCACTGGACGTCTGGATTTCAGAAACAGTGGGAATATTGTCTGGAGAAACAGAACAGTGAAAGGGGATAACGTCAAGGTACCTCCATGGCAGGGTTATGCAAGAACATGCACGCATCTGGACATAACGTTGACACAGTCATGCTAATCGTGTCATTGCAGATGTCATATACTATTCTGTGTCATCGTAACAGGTTTTGTTCAGCGCTATAGACCAAATCAAAATGTTCGTAAACACAACGATTGGCTACAGTTCCCGGTGGGTAACTTGCATCCAGGTCGCACGGAATTATGGCACGATTTACGATGAATTCAAGCTCAACCAACATTGTTCATATGAGTGAAATCTACTGCCTACGCGGCTATGCAGACGCCACAGCGACCATGCAGATGCACAGGCTCTTGGGAACCGCTACGACCTCAGTAAGAGAGACTTAGTGTGTGTCTACCACTAAGTGGACCTGTATGACTGGACGTGACCTGGCTACCCGAGCTTGACAGGCCATGCCTGCCAGTGCTGAGCTGCAGTCCCCCCCTCCTGCTGCTCTGTTCAATAAAAGAGCATTCGCTGACAGCGCTATGTGTCCTGCCTCCACTTCCACACCGATGTCTCATTATTTGAGGCTGTGATGTTTAATGTAGCATGTAATGGACATTGCAGTGATTGACCAGCCTTGAAAACCAGATAAGGCTTCTTAAAGCAACTGCTAATATTAATATTAATGCTAATATTAATGCTCCTGAGGGATTCTCTGTTTTGCTAACATGTGCAGCTTAAACTAATAACAGTTTAGTGAACCCTTTACCTTTCCACATTCCAGCTATTACACTATTAAACCACCAATAGAGAGTTCACCTTTAGGTGATACAGGTTAAAAGATGCTAGTGCTATTAGCATTTAGGCTAGCAGCCACAGAACGAGTGTTTTTGTACATCTTTAGGCGATAAAATGTATTAAATTATTAATTGTGATTATTATTCCAGTTCCGGATGTCTCTAGGCTGGTGGGAAATTAACTATAATCAGAACCATAAATTAAAGTGGGTTCGTGTTTTGGGTCAGTTCTCGTTTTTTACAGTGCAGTGCAAAGAAAACACCTTTCCAGTGCGAACGCTTCTTTATTAAACCCTGCATTTAAATGAAATGTGTGGCTGGAATAAGTTCATGGCTATGGAAGTTATGGACCTGGGAAGATTACTGACATAAGCTCTGTCATTGCAATTAACCCTAATGTTAGCATGACACTGTTATGTTACTGTCATAACAGCTTCATTTATCTATATGGGCAGGTGCTCAGAAACCTGGCATCATGCTGAGTAATGGCCGGAGAGGGAAGACCACCCTAGCCGCCTAAACACAGAGAGAACAGCTATGCTGTCTTGGACCCCCTGTTATGGATGGCTGTGGCATTAACAGGGATCAAACTTAGGATCAACACTTACGCCGTATTCGAACTGGTACACTGCTATACTGCACACTGTATACTACAGTAGTATGTACTGCACACTGTATACGCCCCCTGTGTGCAGTACACAGTACAGTAACAAGTTCTGACCCACAGTGTAGTATACTAATACACTCACATGACCAGTTACCTCACATTTACCTCAGAGCTGTTATTACTGTATCCACTGTTTAGAGCTAGCTGCTGCTAACGCTGCTCAGTTCACCTGAAATACGATTAGCCTAGCTGTTAGCTCCCCTTGGCTATTTCACTCTAAAACTGATCCTCTAAAGCGAGTTCATCTTTTATTAATCTTCAGACCTGTAGATTTTAACTTTCTGAGGCTCATTCTGATGAACACACACCCCACTACAATCACTACACCCACATTTACACTCGGAGTGGGCTGCGTTTTGCTCCCCAGTGTTACCCGCCGCCATTTTCTCTGGCTGAAGCAGGCTGAGAGCTGGTGAGGCCGCGGTGCATGATGGGATGCAGTACACCATGAAGATAGCTCCCCCTGTATACTAGAACATCTGACTGGAGTAGAACACCATCCGGGTATCTCCAGTACACCATGAAGATAGCTCCCCCTGTACACTAGAACATCTGACTGGAGTAGAACACCATCCGGGTATCTCCAGTACACCATGAAGATAGCTCCCCCTGTACACTAGAACATCTGACTGGAGTACAGAGGAGGGAAGACAGTGCTTCCTTTTGACTCACCAGAGCAGCTGACAGGATCCTCCAAAATGTCATCTATGGACTCACTTGGGTCCATCTAATGTAAAGAGAAACACACAGTTAAGACGTGCCAGTGGTGTTCACCCTAAACATGTACTCTCTGAAGTCTCACACCCTTACTCACACACACCTGTACTTTCTGAATGGCCTCCTGCAGGAGCTCCTCCAGGCTGCGGCCCGCGGGGGGTGAAGCCTGCACTGGGCTTGCTGTGATTTGGACAGGGAGCTCAAAATCCTGGCCAATAGCATCACACGGCTGGCAGGAGAACACCTGCTGATACAGCGAAGAGAGCAAGAGAGGGGAGCTTTATCAGTTTATCAGTGTCTCAAGAGAATACGCAACAGAGGGAATTTTAGTATTTCGAGAATCTGGAACCACTTATTTGACCATTTGTGCTGCACACAGAGGAATCTGACCTCTGCATTTAACCCATCCATGCAGTGAAACACCCACTAGGGTACACACACTAGGGGGCAGCGAGCACACTTGCCCGGAGTGGTGGGTAGCACTATCCAAGGCACCCAGGGAGTAGTTAGGGGTTAGGTGCCTTGCTTAAGGGCACTTTAGTCATGGGCTGTCAGTTCAGGGTAGTAAACTGACGACATTCCGGTCACAGGGCTGGTTCCCTAACCTCCAGCCCACGACTGCCCCCTTAAATTTGGATTTTATTGAAATATGAAACTTCACGTGCCGAGAATGTAAAGCGACTCAAACAGCAGTGTGATAATGCTAATTTCTGTTAGCGCCTTCATGGCTTTTCATATAGTATGCTAGCGCCAAGCTAACGCTGGTGCACATGAACACTTTTGGCCACATTCGAAGCTGCAAAAGTCGTTCCACATGTTTTATTTGACGCCTCCATTTGTACAAAAAATGTTTCTGCGAAGAAAAAATGTTTTCCACACAGACAGTGGTTTGCACGTACTGACCTGTGTGAAGAGCACTTCCTGTCCGTCTGTGTCTGGTTTCCCTCTGGAGCATCCCGGTTCCTGTTGCAGGAAGGGATGTAGGGAACCTCCACATGGCTGAAAGAGAGGAGGCGTACAAATGAACCAACCTGAAAGATCTGTAAACACCCACAGTGTCAACCACTGGCAGAACACTAGTAACCCTAAAACTAGCAACTCTCATTTTCATAATTCTCAGTAGTTATTGAAATTACATCCTCACTTTTCAGTAATTCGTTTCCTAAATTAAATAAGTTAATTAGTCACATCACAGTCTCCTGTTCCTAGCTGTCCATAATTTCAAGACTTCTAGCAAATTCTTATTACTGTCCCTCTGGTTTGTGCTGTTGTGAGTGAGTAGCTAGACTTCTTCTCGTTCAAAGAGGAAAAGAGTGAAATCTTAAAGAGCCTGAGGTTTTTTGATTCCTCATTATCACTGACCAAAGATTTGATTTGATAAGCAAAAATCCTAGTTCATGTTAAAAGCTTCTCAGCCTTATCAGGACAGTGTTAGCACAGCAGATGTCGTGTTGATTGATGATGGAGTAACCACAGCAAGATAAACAAACCCAGTTCAGGCCTTTATGATGGACACTGATCCTATAGCAACCACTAGGGATGCGCTGAATGTTCGGCAACCGAAATTATTCAGCCAATGAATGTCAATAATTGTGAAAAGACAATTGGCCCACATTCCCCATTTTCATCTGGCACACTTGCCAGATGGGTTGACAGCACTTGGGTGGAGCGCTCCCAGTAGCAAGATGTGGGCCACATATGCACTCCATTAGGGCCACACCTCAGCCAAAAGTAGGCACCTCCTCTGTATGTGTGCCAGAAGTGGACCAGATCTGTTTTGGTGCGGGTGGGCCAAATCCATGTTGTAAATATGTGGGCCACCTTCGGATTGCCAGTGCCGACAGTGGGCTACCAGTGCCATATCTTTGCCAGATGAGGCCCACATCCGCTTATGATTTAGCCTATTTAATTTATGCAGTGGTGAAAAAGTGGCAAAATTAATGAAACACGGAAAAACAGTGTTTGGTATTCGGCCTTTGGCTAAATGTTTCAGTTTGTTCGGTTTCGGCTTCGGCCAAAAAATTTCATTTCGGTGCATCCCTAGTAACCACAGTGGTGTTAATATGCCGGCCGAAGTTATCTAGGTCCAGATTTTAGTTTGACTAATGACATTTTGGCTCATCATCGACCGAAGAGAAAAGACAGGCTAGCATGCTCGCATTAGCATCCGGCCTCACACTGGTTAGCTCTGTTAGCTCAGCCAGAACTAAAGAGGGTTTGTTTTGCGTTTGTGGGTCTGTGAAAAGAAGATCCTAATTCTGACTGATCAAGAGATCACTGGAAGTCAGCATCTTCCTATACAACCCCGCCTGGCTTAAATCCAACATCTGAGAAACTTACCTGCGTGACTGTATCCAGCACTTTCTCCCTTGGCCTGCTGCGAATCCTCTCCCTCATCTTCAGCTCCACACTCAGCTCCTCCGCTGCCTGCTCTGACCTCCAGAGGGCGCCGGAGGGCAGTGGCGGTGAAGGGGCCTGTAGGCTCGGGCTGGAGCCCGCGGAAGAAGCCGGGGAGGTCAGGTAAGCAACCCCGGCCAAGCCCTGCTCCAGCAGACCTGAAGACTGGATGTAGATGTGCGAAGGGCTGGTTGAAACATCCACATTAGAGATGCTCAGACTGGGAGGCTGTGAGGGGTCCAGCGTCCCTTCCATCTGGCAGAGAGGGGCGGGGGTTACCTGGGGGCGGGGCATCTGGAAGGGACGGAGTCTCTCCAGCAGGGCGGGTTTGGTGCCAGAGACCGGAAGCCCACGTTTGCGCAGCTGCTGTCGGAGTTCTGACACCTGAGACAAACACATTACAGCATCTCATAGCGGTACACGACCAACAGCGGCATGAAGCCAAACAAATGTTGACATGATGATACTGACAGATGATTATCAACAGACAGGGTTAGGAGCGTAGATTGTTTTTTTAAGGTGGAGACAAGCACCTTATACACCTTGTTCTGTTGTACCGGGTTTGTCTGAATTCAACAAGTCGTTTGGTACCGACATCCAGCTTCTTTTTCCATTACGGTTGATGGCAAAAGTTGGAAAAACTGGAATTTTACACTGCAGCTACACTGGAAACAATTGAACATCCAGTTTGCTACTGTCCCACCAACAGGTGGTGGTTTCGGACATGGTATGTGCTGTTTACCAAAAGAATAGTTGCACAAATAGCTGCACCCAGAAGGAATCAACCAACAACAATCAAACTCGGTGGGTAGGTTTGACATCATGAGACAAGCAAACTGTCACGCTCGGCCGCACATGTGACATAAGCAAGGACAGGTCTTATCTCTGTAGCTGACTGACCCAACAGCCACGATTACAGACATCCAGCGAGCAGTGATGTCCTCCATGAGTCATCCTGTTAGTGCAGCACCATTGGCAGACGGCTGCACCACGTAGGACTACATATACACAGACCGTTATGACGACTGTCCTTAACACCACGTCACCGTCACCAAAGACTGCAATGGTGTCGTGCCAGACTGTCATGGAGTGACTCAGAATGGCAGCGGGTCATCTTCAGTGACGAGTCCCAGTTTTGTCTTGGTGAAGACGACCAACGAATCCATGTGTGGAGGCACCGTGGTCAGCACCAAAATGAACGGTTTGTTGTCACATGTCCAGAAGGCCTGGTGTCACTCCACCTCCACCCCTACCGCACCATCTGCAGGAACTGTGTGAGGATATTCAAGTTGCATGGGATGGATTATCACAGGACACCATTAGGAACCTCTACAACTCCATGCCCAGACGTCTGGCATGTTGGGTTAGCAAACACGGCGGCCCAACGCCATACTGAGAGACACTACTTCTGTATGTGTAGTTCAATAAATATTGATCATATCAGTCTAAATTTATCATCATTTATTGATCCTGGTAACCTTTATCTTCCTTCCCAACACACCTGCAATCCCACACCTCCTTCTGGATGCAGCTGTTCTGTAGATGAGTATATATATGGTATGGTATATAAGTTCAGACTAATACTAAGCTATTGATGTGCTTTAGTCTATGCTTATAGATAACAGTGTCAGAAACCACATGACCAAGTCTATTAGAGATACTGAGCGACTCCTCGCGGATGGAGACAGGAGTGCGATTAAAGTGTGCATTAGGTATTAGTGGCTGTAAGCGTCCGTTACCTGTTGGCAATGAATCACTTACTGTTAAGTCGTCGAGGTTTGGAGGAAGCAATTCCGGTTTGTGGGTGGGGCTTGTTTCTCGGAGGGTGGGGTTTGCTGCTGGAGCGACAGGCTGAGGGCAGCTTTGTGGCACAGCTCCAGAAAAACTCACTAGCTGGTTCTCACTGCTGATTGGATACATAATGTGGGCATCAGTAACTCTGCTGTGCTTATGAAAACGGGTGACCATATAGATCTACCATATACTGTACATATGTGTTTATCTTTATGTGCTAACATTTCTACCTTTTGAAATCCAGATTGGTGAAAAAGTGGTTTGGTGTGAAGTGCTCTGTTCTAGACAAACGTAGCCGTCAGAACTGTTCACAGTGGTGGTGAATGGAACCAGGGAGCCAGAGATTGAGCCAGAGATTGAGTTTTGGCCTTACAATCCAATTATGGTGGAGGGATACATGCTGCAGGGCACGGTGAGGCAAAATATAGTCCCCCAAAGAAAACGTATTATTTCCAGGTTTTCCAGATTTTCCCATCATCAATATTCCAAATAACACTCAGAAGACACGTGTAGGTTCTAGATAGTAAACAAAATGTCTGTATGTGTGTTGTAGACAAGGAGACCTCTGGTTCCCATCACCACCACTGTACAGAACCTCTCAACCATCTCACACCAAACCCACTCTGAATGACATTCCAAAATACTGTATATCTATTAACTCCAGAATCCGAAAGGTTATTAGGCTTCAGAGTGTAATATGGTGGGTTCTCAGGGTTCCCCGGTGTATTGCTTGATGTACCTGGTTGCCACAGTGAGCTGCTGCTGCTGGTTGAGAATCTGCAGTTGCAGGAAAACCTGCTGTTGCTGTAGGAGGCGGGAGTAGGCGGGGTCGATGGGCTGAGCCTGACTGCCGCTGTTCTTTTGAGCATTACTCCCGGAACCGCCTCCCGAGCCGCTTCTCTGGTCGGGGGGGATGTACTGGTGGTACTTCAGCTTCCTCATTTTGGGCTTACAGTCGCGTGTTTTGCGAGGCCGCGGGGGGCGGGGTGATGATAAAGACCCCCCCAGGACGGAAAGATTGGGCGGGGTTGGGGGCTGAGCTGTCTGAGAGACCAAGGGATAAAGAAAAGGAGAAATGAGAAAAAACTGATTGCCAGAGAATGCTGAGAACACGCTGTCGAAACCTTGTTTGCGTTAATCATGTGTGCGGTGGGGTCGAAAACCAACACATAGATAATTTCAGAAAATTTAAGAAGTTGAAATTGTGATTTAGAAGAAATGTACACAATTCCAAATTAAACCGGAACACTGCTTATAAAATAAGATAGCCTTTTATTATCCCACATGGGGAAATTTGCATCGTTACAGCAGAATACAGAGCAAGAGGTAGACTACAGTGCAAGTTATACAAAATACAAAATAAAGGAAATTATATATATATATATATATATATATAGTTAAGCAAAAAATAAACTACAGAAATTAACAATTGTGTAATTTGTGAAATTGTACAGATATATATTGCACAGTTACCGGTTACATAAATACTGATGATATATGCGATCATGAGTATGAGAGTATGAGAAGAACATAGTGATGTTGGCAGTCAATACAAAATGTATACAGGTGATGTACAGGCGACGTACAGGCGATGAGGTGCAGCAGCAAATATTGCACAATCAATTGAGTCACACTGAATTATTGTAAAGTATGTAATATAAAAAGCATTACCATAATTAAGCCTATGATTTAGGTCAAGTCTTTTAGTTGTATTATACTAATAATAATAATAATGGAGATGTGAATGAGAAAAAAACAAAAAGAATAATATATGATACAGAATTATCATATAATTATATGATAATTATATTAAAATTATATTTTTTATATAATATAATGTTACCTATATATATATATATATATATATATATATATATACCACTTTAATGTAGGGTACCAGCCATAAGGCTGCATGATTACTACATAAGCTTGTTATGACGACAGACATAACCCTACATGAATGTTTATTAATGCTTACTCCAGTCAGCGTTATCTGTTATAAAGGCCTTGTAACCTTTACAGAAAATATGCCACCTGGAGTAAGCATTTATAAACATGTATGTAGGGTTATGTCAGTTGTCGTGACAGGCTTATGTAACAGTTTACATTACCTACAGTTTACATTTCTAAAAGGAGCTTGCCTCTCTGGCGTTTGTGCTTTTACCTTTGGCAGCAGTGGTGTTGTCGGCGAGGACATGTACACCCCTTTGGGTCTCCCAGTCATTGCTATGGAGTTTGACCCCGTCACCGTCACGGCCACTGGCTGACCCACACCCTCAGCTGCTGGAAACAACGCCAAACTGCACTGCTGTCGGGGGCAACCAGGACATTATCACACAAGGTTTGTATATGGATTTCTATTGTATTTATAATCCATACACATGTTATTTATAAAAGAATAACAACATGCAGAGCCATTTCTGAACACTAAGGGCACCTCGACCATCTTATACTGTAGAAGAACGAAAAAGTTAAATCGAACAAAAAAGAAAAAAAAATTCATTACATACGGAGAACAATATGGAACTGAACCTCCAACAACTTCAACTGTGTAGAAATAACTATATGCAAAAATAGTTTGAACAGCTCAAATCAAATTCAATGTTCTGCTGATTTTACATTTTCAATTTCTATTCATTTTCTGAGTTCATAATACTTATAATATAAAATATTACAAAATATAACATGTTAAATGTGTAACTTTTGCACTGACGCACTGTATGTGGTTTCATTTTTCTACTATTATGTTATATAACAGTAACTTTCACTTATTTTCACTTAGAAAGTCAACAAAACATGGAATTTCTGTTGTGCCACCATTAATTCAGTTGTTCATTATTTTTATTTAAGATGACTGTACATTAAATTAAATAATAAAGACAAATATATATCATCACTGTCCAAAGAAAAACAAGCATATCCAAAATTGCAACTCAATGGAACCAGACTTTTTCCCAAGCAGTTTTGGAACAACATGATTCCAGCAGGATAATGCACCGTGCCTTCAGGTTGGAGGAGCATTCTGGAGAGTTCTGACAAATGGTGTGGCCTGCACCATTTGTCATGAGCCCAGTTGAGGTATTCCACTATCATGCCTCGTTCAGACTCCGATAATTCCCGTCTCCTTGCCATGAGCACGCTGGCCAGTGTTCAACCTCACTCACAAGATACCACCTCACAGCTTATACAGGTGTGGGCGTTCCCAAGCCGTCCCCTGAGGTACCACCCCTTCATAATCAATCTACACACTGATATCACATGACTTCTGGTATGTCAGTGTAACGGGGAAATACCTGAACACTGCTGGGACTGTGGTTGATGGGCGTAGCAACGGGTGACACATCACTCAGTGATTGTTCACTGCTCAAGCCAGGCGATGAGGAGAAGCCAGGGGACCGGTGAATCCCGAGTTGCTCAGGAGACGCAGAGGAGCATGAGGAGATGTCATCTTCGAAGACATCTGAGGGGGAGGTGAAGGAAATGGCAGCTGAGAATAGAGAGGAGAAGAGGGTCAGGGGCAGGTTGGTGGTTCAGACTAAGTTTGAGTTAATAAGCTGCAGCGTCATGTACTGACATACGGTCCAAGTAAGGTGTCATGCACTCTGTATGTTGGGTTGTTTAGAGAGTGCTGGGTAGTGTTTGGGGGAGCCTAGCTGGAGGGTTAGTGACTGGTTCTCAATATCAATCCAGTTTACTATCTAAACCACCAGTGAACCTGCATGTGTCTTCTGGGTGTTATATGGAATGTTGATGATGGAAAAATCTGGAAAACCTGGAAATAATAAGTTTCTTTGGGGGACTATTTTACCTCACAGCGCCCTGCAGCATGTATCCCTCCACCATGAATGGAGTCTAAGGCTGAAATCTTCTCCAGACTATCATAAACAGCGTCTCAGACATCAGGCAGCGTATTCAGAACCACCTCATGTAGGAACTTTCTGTGAGGGACCTTTTAGAGGGGGACGTCTGGTTACCTTCACCACCACTGTGAACAGCTCTGACTCTGTAAGTTTCTCAGTTAACCCAATGATAGGGTTAATGAACCTAGTGCTGGGTCAAAGTAACCTTGTTTAGAGGTAACTGTAAGGACGCAGTCTGTTGGGTTGTTCATATGACCCAGTGAATGTGGGTCAGATAAACCCAGCAACAAGTGTTCTGTAATGCAGTGACCCAGCGCTGGGTTACAATGACCTACGGCTTTGTTCATCATTCTGCGCAGACACCATATAAAGCTGACATTCTCGGTCACCTGTGGAACAGCTGCTCTTACGTAATGCACGAGCATCACGCTCACTGAATGTGCGCTTCCTGAATATGTGTTTCCAACCTGGTTGTTCCCCACAGATCTGAACGCCGAGGTCACCTCAGTCACTGTTCCACTGGCCAGTTGACGAAAGCTACTGCCATCCATGCCCTAACAATGAACCCTTCAAAAGCCACTTAGATCTGTTTTTCAGCTTGCCGTCTTGAGCCTGCTTGGCATTCTTCTACATGTCACAGAGCATGGTAGGATGTCAATTGCTTAATTGCTTCACATTACCCATCTGGAAGCATCTGCACTTGCTATGAACCCCCCCCCCCCCCTCATTTATGTGTCTGTGTTTCCTGAATGCGCTATTAGTTCCACTCACTGTTTTCCAAGGGCAGCATGTGTTTCTGGAGGAGCTCCAGGCGTCCTGGTCCTTTCTGAACCTTCTCGCTCGCATCATCAGCCAGGCGAGCCTTCTTCTGTCTCTGAGCTGCACCGCTAGTCCTGTCTACGGAAAGGAGAGAGAGTTCGCTCAAGGTGGCTGTTCAGACATTCAGGCCCCAGTTTGGTGTACATGTCCAAACCCATTCAAACATGCTGTGTAAACCAGGAAAATACCTTAGAATATAATCTATAATTCAAAATAGACAAAATCCTCTCTCTCTCTCTCTCTCTCTCTCTCTCTCTTTCTCTCTCTCGTCCACTGAGTGAGGAACAGTGAGCTAAATATGGCATTTAACTGTAATACTGTGTATCATTCAGTCTTTCTAGCTTTAGAACGTGACACTACTCAAGAACACCCTTTTAGATGGCCTTATTTTCCTGTAGGAGTGACTCCACCGCTACCATATGACATCATCACAGTAGGACAATGGTGGAATACTAGTAGAGGAATTTTATGAACTATATATATACAATGAACTTTGATATATATACAATGCACATTGATATATATGAATGAACTTTGATAGATATACAATGAACTTTGATATATACACAATGAACTTTGATATATACACAATGAACTTTGATATATATACAATGAACTTTGATATATACACAATGAACTTTGATATATATACAATGAACTTTGATATATATACAATGAACTTTGATATATATACAATGAACACTGATATATATGAATGAACTTTGATATATATACAATGAACTTTGATATATATACAATGAACTTTGATATATATGAATGAACTTTGATATATACACAATGAACTTTGATATATATACAATGAACACTGATATATATGAATGAACTTTGATATATATACAATGAACTTTGATATATATACAATGCACATTGATATATATGAATGAACTTTGATATATACACAATGAACTTTGATATATATACAATGAACTTTGATATATATACAATGAACTTTGATATATACACAATGAACTTTGATATATATACAATGAATTTTGATAGATATACAATGAACTTTGATATATACACAATGAACTTTGATATATATACAATGAACACTGATATAAATATATACAATGAACATTGTATATATTTCAAAGTGAATTAAATATTTCCTGTTTGGCTTGCCATAATATATCTATCTATCTATCTATCTATCTATCTATCTATCTATCTATATATACCCCAAAGAAAACCTATTTGTGTTGTAGACATGGTGACCCCCTAGTACCAACACTGATTTTTCTCTCTACATCTCCCAGTCAATTAATCACCTTGTGCAGTTTCAGCAGCCAGACCACTAGGGGGCGACTTCAGAGTGGCGCCATCCTCTGTCTGGTGCTGCATCAGGAAATAACCCAGTCAGACAAACCAGCAACATCAACATACTACATATCACAACACACATATTCACATCGGGCTGACATGATACTCAGGCCTTTCATACACACACTGTTTTCCAGTTCAGTGAATCCATGAGCATCTTTAAATGCTGGCAGCGTAAGCTTTAGTTCCCCCTCCTTATCGCTGTTGATCACTCACTTCCCATCCACAAAGCTAGCATCTGCTAATTCCATGGCCTTTCCCGAAGCACTAAGAAGTGATCTTGCTTATGTGGTTTTAACACCGTATGACATACTGACATAAAAATGGACACAAAGCTAAAAACAGTATCAGCAGCCGTCCTCGTATTTCATCAGTTCAGTTAGCACTATGCTAACGGGTGTCCATAAGCTTCCATTCCTTGTTGGCTGCATTAGCCTCGTAGGTCCAGAGCTAAAACTAAAGAAGCTATCTTGGCTAATCGTCGAGTCACATTATTATGACCACTTCCTACTCTTGATGGCAGCATCCCATAGCTCATGTTTTCGTGGCATTGTCTGGACCCACTCGTCCATGTGGAAGGTCCTCTCTCAACCGATCTGGGTATGAATCCATCCTTGCAGGTGATGTACACCCATACATGCTGACTGTCTTCCCTGGGGCGGATGGGATCTTCCAGCAAGACAATGCCACATTGGCTGCAAGAGCATGACCAGGACTTCCGAGTACTACCCTGGCCTCCTAATTCCCCAGGCTTGAACCCAACTGAACATCTGTGCGACCACCTTGATCGTCCTGTTCGCTCTGTGGGGCCCCCCACATGCCCACTCTAACAGCTGTGGGATGCACTGCAGTCAGCATGGCTCCAGATACCTGTGACAACCTACTAGGACCTTACTGAGTCACTCCAAGCCTGTATAGCTGCTGTCCGGGCTGCACACGGCGGTTACTCTGGATATTAGCTGGAGGTCATAATAATGTGACTCAACTGTGCATAGTTACCCTTTAGATTATGTTAAGACGTCATGATGAATGGACCAACGGAAATGACCCAAAATGACTCGGGAATCTTGTTCCAGTGACTTTCATTAGAAGCTAAAGACATTAGTTTCCCTTCTGCTGTAAAGCTTTTTCTCCGACAGCGACAACAAACCTCAGTTTATCTCCAGAACTTTACTGAGTATTCCGAAGTGAAACTCTTTCCATTTGCACCAGTGTAAATCAAATACAGTTGCTTCTACCTCCATACTTACAGCAATTCTACTTAGTCTGACCATCTCCAACCGGCCAGGTCAGTGTACTATTAGCTTCTGCACTATCACATCAGTCATTACCACATACATTACAAACTATCACCTGTAATCAATCAGAGGGAAGAAAACCACCGCAGTCGAATAACGAGCTGGCAAAAACACAACACATTACTACCGCAACTCGTAATGAACTCTGACGTGTAATACTTGTGCACTGAGGTTTCTCAGAGTGCTTCCGCTTCCACTTCCTCAGGCTAAAGCAGATTCTCTCAGTTCTAACAGCCTTTCTGCACAGGTTTCCAGGCTCATCGATTTCAGATACATGACTCACCGCTACAGCGCTAGCCTCGTTCTCCCCTACTTTGTCAGGGCAGGAGGCCTTCACACCTACAGACGATAAAAATAATAAAAGACAAATGACATAATGATCATAATATTCCACTAATTACATAATAATTCATATGATTAATTGAGTAATAAGTCCTAAGATTAACAGCTGTGTTAAACCAAAGGTGAACCACGTCATTTACATATTACTTAGTCATTTACATAGTCATAATAGTCGATAATATGATAAAGACAGAAAAAAACGTTATATTAGTTACTGAATAATTCATAGTGGTTAAAGAAAAATCAACAGTGGTTACTCCAAATTTTACTACTGAATAAGTCATAGTAGATACCGAATAATTCATAGTAGATACTGAATAATTCATAGTAGTTGATGAATAATTCATAGTAGATGCTGAATAATTCATAGTAGATACTGAATAATTCATAGTAGTTGATGAATAATTCATAGTAGATGCTGAATAATTCATAGTAGATACCGAATAATTCATAGTAGATACTGAATCATTCATGGTAGATACTGAATAATTCATAGTGGATACTGAATAATTCATAGTAGATACTGAATAATTCATAGTAGATACTGAATCATTCATGGTAGATACTGAATCATTCATAGTAGATACTGAATCATTCATAGTAGATACTGAATAATTCATAGTAGATGCTGAATAAGTCATAGTAGATACTGAATAATTCATAGTAGATACTGAATAATTCATAGTAGATGCTGAATAAATCATAGTAGATACTGAATAATTCATAGTAGATACTGAATAATTTACAGTAGTTGTTGTACTAGAAGAAGTTCCTTAAGGTTTCCTTTAAATTTTCATGATCCAAATGTGTGTATTGGCTCCACATGAAGGAAATATACCATACGACTGAAGTGTAAATAGTTGAGGACACAATAAGTAGAGAGGACGGAAAGCTTGAGAACAGGGAATAAACGGCAGCTGATATAAACAATGCTTATTTTTCACTCTGCATGCTGGCAGCATCGAGATAATGACCACAGCACACACGAGTGAACACACCCTCACCAGAGCCCGCGTTCAGCTCCTTCTGCTGTCTGCGATTCTGTATCCTCAGCTGCAGAACTGGAGAGAAAACAAAAGAGAATTATAATAAAGTCGTCAATCATTCCACTAAATCAGTAAACCGGCATGTCAGAACGGACAAACGTGCGCAGCCTTGCTAAACACAGTAGCGGAGCTGTCTTAAAGGCTGGGTTCGGTCCGTACTTCAGGGCATATTTAGAGATAGCAGTGAGTCATACAGTGTTAGTAACCACATAATCCAGTCTATTAGAGATACTGAACACCTCTGCACGGTCTCAGACCCACAGCTAGCACCATGGTAACTGGTCCGACACTGTTATCGTGCTAAGGCTATCCGATTGTTAAGCCTTTTTCTAGTCGCTTCCTCATTTGTTCAGCACCACTGTGGGTTAAAAAGGGTCTAAATTCCTTCCACTGCTATCAGCTTGTTAACACGTAGGGGTCTGAGCCTCTACTGAGCCACCTGAGGTTCTGTCTGTCCAGCAGGCCGCAGTTCTGTGTTCAGTATTGTTTGATCCAAAAAACTACCCCGTTATCGTTCTAGCTCTTTCCTTGTGGTGAGAAAGAGAAGATGAAATGTCTGAAATTGATATAGTGAGTTACAGTTCTTACACCAATGAAGGAAAACAAAGTTTGGTGCCAGTGGGCTCTAATGTTAGCTAGCTAGCTAACCTAGCTAATGTTAGCACCCAGTGGGAAATACCCAACCTGGCTTTTTGTGGATCTCCTTGAAACAGTCTGAGGGTTTTCTAGGGTGTTTCTTTCTATGAGCCCACATCTCCATATTCAGGTTGTTAGCTGTTTTTATGTGCTTCCCAGCTAAAGTGAATATAGCTAGCTAGGCGGCTAGCTTTAACTCTGCCTTAGCTTGCTATGCTAGCTAGCTATCTTCGCCAGCTTGTCTGACTGAGCCTCTAACAAACAAAACATGAAGACGTGGGTTCATAACAAGAAACACCCTCAAAATCCCACAGACTATATCAAGGAGATCCACAAAAAGCCAGGTTGGGTATATCTCAGTGGGGGCTAACGTTAGCTAGATTTGCTAGCTAGCTAACATCAGAGGCCAGGGGCTTACAAACTTTGCTTTTGCTTCATTCGTTTAAGAAATTTAACTTATCAACTTTAATATATCAAATTAGTCATTTGTTCTTCGCTATCTCATCAAAAGAGCTAGAATGATAAGTGAGTCGGGTTTTTTTTTTTTTTTTGGATCCAGATCTACAGCTAGCATATGCTGTATCCTAAAAGCACATAATTCAGTAATATTTTCACATTTTTTGGCACAATTTGACACAATTGTAGCATAATTGGAAATGATACAATAAACTGTTCTCTGGTGATATTTGTTTTCTGTTTATTTCTCCTTTATTTTCACATTTGACGTCATTATGGACTATCACCTCAACACCCTGCATATATCCATCCACCATGAATGGCTCTTCAAAAAACTAGATTTTAAGCTAAAAGTTTATGGCAAGACTATCATAAACGGCGTCTCAGACATCAGGCAGCGTATTCATAACCATCTCATGTAGGAACTTTCTGTGAGGGAGCTTTTAGAGGGGGACGTCTGGTTACCTTCACCACCACTGTGACCAGTTCTAACTCGGTAAGTTTCTCTAGAATGGAGCGTTTCATGCCAAACCACTCTGAATGAGACTTTGTTCACATCTTATCAAATTTAAAAAGATCAGTTTACTTTTAAAAGAAGGCACAGTTACAGAATCACCCATAAATGTGATTATAACTATCAGGTATCCCGCAGGTTTCAGTGTCCAGATGCAGTTGTGAAAACTCGGCCGCTCCCACACGCCATGCTGAAACAGTGGTTATTTTGCGTGTCAGATGAAATCACTTTCCTGTCAGAGAAGTTCTTGGTCACTTTAAGGGCTGGACTCTCTGCGGTAGGCCGGGGGGGTCTGAGCGGTGTAGGGTTTTTATGACTTCAAGCTCTGCAAAGTACACCACACCACGAGGACCTTTGCATGGTCATAAATTAGTGTGTCATTGGGCACTTAAACATGCTCACATAATTACAGAACCCAAAATGTAATAATTTCCCAATTATCTTACATTGCCTGGAAAATGTAATAATTTTTTATCTCTGTAATGTAAAAATGTGATATTTTAATATATCATATCATATATCATATAACATTCACTGGGTGTGTATATGATATATATGACATATACACTCACTGACTGTATAAATGACATATGTCATATATAACATATACACTCACTGACTATATATATGCTATATATTAGAATTTAGACCCATTTTAACTCATCTGTGAAGTGAAACACCTACATACATACATACATACTACACACACACACACACACATATATATATATATACATACATACATACATACATACTACACACACACACACACATATATACATACATACATACATACATACATACATACACACACACACATACATACATACATACATACATACGTACATACATACATACACACACACACACACACACACACACACACATGCACACAAGTGAACAGTGAGCACACTTGCCCGGAGTGGTGGGCGGCCCTATCCACGGCACCCTAGGAGCAGTTAGGGGTTAGGTGCCTTGCTCAAGGGCACGTCAGTCGTGTCCTGATGGCTCAGGGAATCGAACTGGTGACCCTCCAGTCACACAGCTGGTTCCCTAACTACCAGCCCACCTGCCCACCTGCCCCAACACTCATTTAGTACATGTATATATCACATACATAATATATATATACTCTATATGGTATATACATTCATTGACTGTATCTATGATATACATGACATATACTAATTAACAACATATAGTATATATGATATAAACAGTCATTGACTGTATATGATTTATAACATACACTCATTGACTGAATATATAATATACTGTATATGGCATATACACTCATTGCCGTATATACGATGCACACAATGTTTACACTCATATTCATTCACAAGATAATGTGATTTATTGTGAATACCTAGATTAGTTGTGAATAACTCCTATCTATCTACACACAAACTAAGGCGGTTCATCTCGACTGACTACACAGAATACTGCTAGTGATCATGATTAGCGACACAGATATAAATGCAGTTAATCGCGATTAACCGCACAAGATAATGTGATTAATCGTGATCAACTTCACAAACCATGAATCTAATTATTCACGATTATTCTAATAGCCGATTTGAAATCGACAGCGCAGTGTGGGCCCATGCTCATTTCTATTTGCACTGATGCACATTAACACCTCATACACACAACCTTCTTTTTGTCCTACGTACACACAAACATGAATACATGGACACACACACACACACGGTCACACACGTGTTTGTTTCTCTGAATTGTGGGGACATTCCATAAACTTCCGTTCATTTCCTGGAGACTATACTACCCTAACCCTAATCCCAGCCTCTAAACATGTCTTCACCTTAAACGGAATGATTTGGCTCATGGGGAGCAGCTTGAGGTCCCCACAAAGAAGAAAGGTCCCCACAAAGTAAGTATATAAACAGTTTTTGGTCCCCACAACATGGTATAAAACTGCTATACACACACACTCACACACATACACCCAGTTACTTGGATCAGCAGGTGAAGAGAGGGAGGGGGTAACTATTTATCTTTCAGTATGTCTATTTCTGTCATCCCCCATCCCCCTTTCAGCTGTCCCCCTCTCTCTCTCTCTCTCCTCAGTCTGTCTATATTCCTCTCTAAGTAATTTCTTCCTCTTTTCACTTTAGTTTAAAGGTTCTGACAAGATCCATGAGCTTTTCCTCTCTGTGTTTTGGGCCTTTCATCCACAACAGGCCCCTTTAACTGAGTAAAATATTAGCCCAGTCAGCTAGCGCTAGCATAAAAGCGGAATTCCACTACAAAGTGGACGTTCCGCTGCAGCGCTGCACGCGCCTGGATCTCAGTCTGGTTACGAGACTGTCAGGCTGGACTGTTTGAGACATTAAAACACGTTTGGGTTCTTTAGAAACAGCCAGGAAAAGCTAGAAAAGCAGCAAGCTGAGCTAATGCCTGTCTTTAGAGCTCAGGAGAAAATGAGTGCGACCAGCAAGAAAAGTTCCCAAGTAATTATGATATCAGCAAAAACACAAACACGTATACAGAGCTGATTTTACAACCCACACCCATATCCGCTAGATGCTACAGATGCTAATGAAGACAAGCGTCCAGACTCTTCTCTGTCCTGGCTCCCAGATGGTGGAATGAACTCCCACTGGGCGTTCGAACAGCAGAGTCTCACGCGGTCTTCAAACGCAGACTAAAGACCCATCTCTTCATAATGCACTTAAGTGAGTAAGCACTAGTAGAGGTGTAAGTTGTGTATGTACTTGTGTTGTGTTGTGTTGCACTTGTATTGCACTTATATTGACCTTTTCTTTTCTATAGGTGTGAGCACTGGGCTGGGGTTGCCAGGTAGTGCTCTTTTTGCTCTATATGTGTGTATTGATCTATCTAGGTATCAGCACTGGCCCCCTGTTCGGGCAGTGTCTGAGCTCAGGGTGAGTTTTAGGCTCTGAACTTCCTGTACTAGCTGGAATATTATCCAACGGAACACTAAGCACGGTTGTAAGTCGCTCTGGATAAGAGCGTCTGCTAAATGCCGTAAATGTAAATGTAAATGTAATGTGGCAGTAGGGCACCGCTAATCACCCAGAGAAACACAAGGAAATTAACTGACCCTTCATTATCTAAACAATAGCCATGGATGATGTGCTAGGACATACACTAACCTGCATGTTCAAACTTAAAGCAGGAATTCTACACAATGTTAATGCATGGCTAGATGTTACAGATGCTAATGTGACAGTAGGGCACTACTAATCACCCAGAGAAACACTCGGAAATGAACAGCCATGGATAATGTGATGGGACATACACTAACCTACACGTGCAAACATAAAGCAGGAATTCTACATGATGTGGTCTAGGTGGTTGATAAGATGGACATCCAACTGGACTAGACGAAAATATTCCCTTTGCTAGTCAACCTGCTGAATTAGCTGGTTGAGCAGTTTAGCTGATTCGCATATGATGAGTTTGGGTTTAATGGTTTAACTGCTTTATCAGCATGGAGCTGGTCAGCTTGATCATATGCTGGCCATGACCAGTTAAACTCACAGAGACACATGTCACATCCCTGCGGTCAGAACTAAACCTCGTATCTCACAGAAAAAGAAAAATACATACTTTTAATTTGAGTTAATGTCAGCAGAGTTTCTGCCGGGTCATTTTAGGCTGATATTCAGTTATGAATGTTTATGTAAATGTACATGTGTTTATGTAAACAGCTACTTCCAAATTTTGTCAAAATCTTAAAAAACGACAGAGATGGAGATATAAGGTGTTTTCTGATAGTAAAGAATTGCTAGTCAGCCATCCAAATTAGCCTACCAGCTTAACCTGCTTATCCAACTAGCCAAGCTGTTTTTTAGGGGGCAGGTTTGAAGCCCCCCACTTTAGGAAGAACACCTCACCTCATGTTTAAACATCTGCTTTGACGAGTACTTCACAAAGTGCCATTAAGGCCCAGTAAAACCATTCACACCTACAAGAAAAGTGTCTTAAATTTGGTGACAACTAAGTCGCCATCAGCTCCCGAGTCTGGCACCTTGTTTTAGCAGTGCACCTGTCGGCTTCTCTAAAGGACAATGGTAACAGCAATACAGATTAACCACTTCTGGGGCTCATAATCATGGCACCAACAACTATTCCACCAGTTCCACCAATGGAATCCCTGATAGCGAGAGGATAGAGGACCACTTCTGGCCCACTAATGCCAAAGCTGATGGTCCACTGGCGTTCTGCTCAGGACGGTCCACCGAGGGTTAACCAGAGTGTTAGATACAATGCCACTTATCATTGTTCATTTTCCATTCAGAGTCCAATTTATTGATCTTGTACGCATGACAATAATCTGGGGGGTCCAAGAGTGGACCAGCAGGGGGAAAGACTTAGCGGGGTGCCGACCTGATCAAGCCAGAGGGATAACCTGAGGCTGGGCATGAGTTCTAGGCTCAGATGAAGGTTCACTAGTTTCAGAGCTACTCAGCTCTGTTAGCTAGCAACTTTAGGACAGACGTAGACCCCTGCACAGTTAAGTGGTTAAGATGTAAACAAAGTCATTTAGAGTGGTTCTGCGTTCTAGACAAACTTATTGCGTCAGAGCTGTTCCCAGTGGTGGTGAAGGTAACCAGACGTCCCCCTCTAAAAGCTCCCTCACAGAAAGTTCCTACATGAGGTGGTTCTGAATACGCTGCCTGATGTCTGAGACGCTGTTTATGATAGTGTGGAGAAGATTTCAGCCTTAAACTCCATTCATGGTGGAGGGATACATGCTGCAGGACGCTGTGAGGTAAAATAGTCCCCCAAAGAAACGTATTATTTCAAGGTTTTCCATATTTTCCATCATCAACATTCCATATACACTCAGAAGACACGTGTAGGTTCACTGGTGGTTTAGATGTGATGTAAACAAGGACGGGTCTTATCTCTGTACCTGACTGACCCAACAGCCACAATTACAGACATCCAGTGAGCAGTGATGTCCTCCATGAGTCATCCTGTTAATGCAGCACCATTGGCAGACGGCTGCACCACGCAGGACTACATGCACACAGACCGTTACCACGACTGTCCTTAACACCACGTCACCGTCACCAAAGACTGCAATGGTGTCGTGCCAGACTGTCATGGAGTGACTCAGAATGTCAGCGGGTCATCTTCAGTGACGAGTCCCGCTTTAGTCTCGGTGGAGACGACCAATGAATCCGTGTGTGGAGGCACCGTGGTCAGCACCAAGATGAACAGTTTGTAGTCACGCGCCACACGTCCAGACGGCCTGGTGTCACTCCACCTCCACCCCTACCGCACCATCTGCAGGAACTGTGTGAGGATATTCAAGCTGCATGGGATGGATTATCACAGGACACCATTAGGAACCTCTACAGCTCCATGCCGAGACGTCTGCCATGTTGGGTTAGCAAACACGGCGGCCCGACACCATACTGAGAGACACTACTTCTGTATGTGTAGCTCAATAAATATTGATCATATCAGTCTAAATTTATCATCAGTTATTGATCCTGATAACCTTTATCTTCCTTCCCAACAGACCTGCAGTCCCACACCTCCTTCTGGGAGCAGCTGTTCTATTCATGATGAATGTAATTTTCATCTAGCACAGTCAACATCGATGTCTAGCGCATTTTCTAACATAAAAGTCTCTGTGCATATAGACCTTGGGTGGTTCAAGGGTGGATCCGCAGTGGCCTTATCAAGCCGGCAGACCCATATGTGCTCGCTACCAGGGCACAAACAAAAACAAGAAAAGCATAGCAGTAGATGGAACAAAGGGTTTATGGTAGTCTAATGCACTGGGTGAGGAAGCCACCCAGAGAACCCTCTGACAGCTACGTCAATAGAGGCGGTCACATCCCACATAATTGAGTGAACCCAAGGTCATCCTAGGGTCAAGGGTCAAACGACAGAGCGGAGCAAGAACAGTGAGAGAGGAGAAAGGGGTTTCAACGCCTCACTTCCTGCTTAACGAAGTGCTATTATGTGTAATAAATCCAGCCATTAGTCATACTCAGGTATTACAAGCAGTTCAATTACATCAGCCGTAACCACAACCGGGAGCAAACGCTGTGGCGGATAAAAGAGGCCAACAGAGTTCCAGGTAATTCCACGGACGCTGCTAACGTACGGCAGTCACACAGCAGACCATACAGGCACTTTACTACAAGCCTGCGCTTTCAGGGCTGATCTCATTGCTGTGAGGATTTGATTGAGCATTAGTGAGGTCAGGTACTGATGATGGAACATTGCTATGAGGATTTGATTGAGTATTAGTGAGGTCAGGTTCTGATGTTGAACATTGCTGTGAGGATTTGATTGAGTATTAGTGAGGCCAGGTACTGATGTTGAACATTGCTGTGAGGATTTGATTGAGCATTAGTGAGGTCAGGTTCTGATGTTGAACATTGCTGTGAGGATTTGACTGAGCATTAGTGAAGTCAGGCGCTGATGTTGAACATTGCTGTGCAGATTTGATTGAGTAATAGTGCTGCTGAAACAAAACATTGTATCTCCAGTTCTAATTATACATATGGATTGATTGTATAAGGTCTCGAATGTCCATGTTTGATCTAGATCGTCCAGTTAAACTGGAGGTTCACTATTTCAGGCCTACTGTACCAAGCTAGCTTTCATATACGCTGGATTAGCAGCACACTGACCCCCAGCCACGCCTTCCTCTCCTCTCTTTTCCAGAATTCCCTTTTGGCATGCATAATTATCCGATTTGACCCAACATGTGGAGGTCAGTGAGAGCGAGAGGAGGCGACACATGCAGGGACGTCGTGTTTAATAAGTAAATGATGGACGGCGGTGCCAGAGCGCACAGTCGGAGGTTTGTTTGAGGAGCGTGCCAGTTTGGTGTTTATGAGCAAAACCAAGAGGAGAGCGAGAGAGGGCACTGGATTTGAAGGAGTTCCAAGAGCGATAGGAACACCACAAAAAAACACTCTGCCCCTGCGTCCACTCGTCCTTCACTGAGCAGACACCACCGCTTTCCCTCGGCTGTGGAGCGAACGAGAGAACATGCTTAAAATACCGCCCGCATATACACGCCATGATTCACAACTCACAATAATACTGAACAAGACTGTTCGGATCAGCTCGTCCTGAACCTGAGCCTTCAGATCAGCAGCAGGAAGCTGAAAAGCTGAGGACACGTTAGAGGTTCTACTAAAAGAGAACTGTAGAACATCACAAATGAAGCTCTAGGACAATTCATATCCAGAAGAAGGTTAATGAAATGAATATCTAGAAATTCTACTAAATTAATGTCCAGGATGATGGTCTGAAAATGAACTAAATTCTACTAAATTAAAACTAAGAATGAAATTCCAATGTATTAATATCAATACCTAAATGATAACATGAATGAATATCCAACATTAAGTTATAATAACAAGTATATCTAGAATTAAAATCTACTAAAATAATATGGAGAATGAAATTCTAATAAACTGGCATTCAAAATGAAATGATAAAATTATGAATATCTGAAATGAAGTTCTAATAAAATGAATCTCTTTCAGTATGTTTAATACTGGGAATGAAATTCAAATAAATTATTATTTAGAACTGTTTCCAGAAAGAAGACCCAATAAAATTGATATCTAGGATAATAATTCTTATAAGATTCATATCTAGAGTGAAGTTCAAATAAATTAACATTCCGAAGTAACTTCTTATAAAATTTATATCCAAAATGAACTTAATAAAATTAATATCCAGAATGAAGTTCTAATAAGATTAATGTTTAGAATGAAATTCTTATAAAATTAATATCCAGAATGAAATTCTAATAAATGAATGTCCTGAATAACTGATAATAAAATTAATATCCAGAATGAAATTCCAATAATTGAATATCCTGAATAACTGATCATAAAATTAATATCCAGTAAGGAGCCTTTAATATAATTAATATCCAGAATGAAGTTTTTATATACTTACTGTTTTGATCAGAGATTACTATAATAGATACATACAGCACACTATTTATCATTTAATAACTTCCCAGAAATAATCCACATATTAAAAGCACCCTATTAAAAGTGTGTATTATTAAATCTAAAGTGTATAAGTTCATCTATATAAATACATAAATGATAATTGTCCCAAATGAACAGACACTGGCTTCCTGTGAAATCCTAGAAATCCTAGAAATCACAGCCGATGTTAATATGAAGTCAGGAAAGCTCAGATCCTTCCAGTGCTCAGATCTGCTCCACAGAGCTACAGTCCTTCACTGACCCTGATCAGGAGTCCAGTCAGGTGGAGGAAGAGGAAGGAATAGGGTGCACCGTGCTCTGACCATCCCGTACTGGAACAGCCCATCCTCACAACAGGCAGCGTGTACTCTGAGCTCAGACTGACACTTACCATAGAAAGTACATAGGAGTCGCACGACAGCGATTCATCTGAAGACGCTTCAGGTCCGTTTAGCGCGGGCAGTATTCCCAGGCATTAATCCGGTTTGAGTTACGGACTTTGGACGAGCTGCTTCTTTAACAGTAAATAAATCTGGCTTTAGGGCCTGGAGTGCCCTACTTCTGCTGTCTGTTATGATTTCTAACCGTTTTCCGGAAATTATAGTTGCAGAGTATTAAATAAATCAAGTCTGAACCAACTGCAGATGGACGATAAACTTTTTATAGGCATTTTTCATTTTTAATTATCCTCATGCAGCGTCTTTAGCGTTTAATGAGTTTCCCATTCAGCCTCGGATTTGTATCTCTTCATCCCCTCAAACGCACCATCAGGGATAAATATACATTCATAATTACTCGGCCTAAATCTTTTTGGCCCACGCCATGTGTTTTATTTGACTGTAATTGTTGGAGACACGTTTGCTTTTCAATGGGAACTTCCACATTTCAGGCCGATGTTGGATTTGGAATGGCACAAGTTGCCCTACTCCTGCTTAGGAGTGACCCGAGCCTCAATTCAACACAAGAATAGGATTATGGAGAACTGATATATTTCCTTTTCAGCCAGGAGTCTTCCTCAAATGGGAATTCCACCAATTCCATTCAGAACAGAGTCATGGTTTGGTGTGAAACTTTCCAATACAGAACTGTTCCCAGTGGTGGTGAAGGTAACCAGACGTCCCTCTCTAAAAGCTCCCTCACAGAAAGTTCCTACATGAGGTGGTTCTGAATACGCTGCCTGATGTCTGAGACGCTGTTTATGATATTCTGGAGAAGATTTCAGCCTTAAACTCCATTCATGGTGGAGGGATACATGCTGCAGGGCACTGTGAGGTAAAATAGTCCCCCAGAGAAAACATTCCACATTAAAACGAGGGGTCTGGGAGGGGGGGTGATCGATACAGCATGTTATTGCGATATTTTGGGTGGTGATATTGTATGGATATACGGACACCAAGTATCAGTTTTATATCAATATGAGTATCAATATTATAAAAGTTGCACTGGAATAATAAAGTACATTTCAATCTCATTTTGCTGCAATAAAAACTTTCATTTCATTAAATTAAACAGACAAAGTTTTATCATTTGCAATACATGCCAGTATAATTATCACATTACCAGCAATAATACTGTATCACGATTTAGGTATCATGACAATATGGTATCGACAGGCCCTCCGAAGACACGTGTAGGTTCACTGGTGGTTTAGATAGTCAATAAAGTGTCTATATGTGTGTTCTAGACATGGAGAACCCTGGTTCCCATCACCACCACCACTGTAAAGAACATCTGAACCACCATCTCACACCAAACCCGCTCTCAATCACTGAATTATGCAGACATCTTGAAATTGGGTGGAATTCCCCTTCAGCAAAAGAGCTAAGACCAAATCAAACCCAATATACACCAACACTGCTCTACATCTAGAGCAGCCCACAACCATCTGCACTAAAAGGCAGCAAATAAAACATCAAACTCTCTCCACACACACACACACACACACACACACACACACACACACGCGCACACACACGTTCACATTCACTATACTTCAACAGTGCAGATTCAGCGTCCAAGGTGGTAGTACCCTCAGGCTCCTGCAGATGCCGCTGCATGAGGATGATGGAGCTACTATAAATCCCTGCGGGGTGTGAGTGATGGGATCCATAGATTGGGAAGAGGTGGTACAGTGCAGGGAATGTCTCGTTCCACGTGTGGAAAATGGCTCCAAAGCAGATGTTAATGATTGGCTAAAAGGAGTGACTGCATTTGGGCGTGCCAAAGACCATAGTGTGAAGGAAGTAGCTGAATCTGCAGGTGTATGGAAGCGTACGGTCATACGGGTCTACCAGCAGTGGATAAAATCCCAGTCTACAGGGAATTCTCCTCGGAATTGTGCCAGGGAAGGCATCCACCTAATCTGTCGCAACTGACCAATTCTTTGATGTAAGAGTGTCTGAACATTGATGTGGCCTATATCCAGAAACTTGTCCAGTACATGCCCAATCCAGTCACAGCTGTTATTGGTGCTGGTGGAGGTGTTACACACTGTTAGGTACGATTCAGTCACAGGGGACTGATTTTTTGCCTGGTGAGCTCATATACAGTATATATAGCTGGACAGGTGACCTTTGCTCCTACCTGAGCGGAACTTGCTGCGGATGAGCAGTGACCTCTCAGAGGCCAGCAAGGTCATGATGGACGAGTGGAGAAGGACGGGGACGAACGAGCTACTGCTGTGGAGCAGGTATGGGGGATGAAGGGTCTTTCTGCTGTTTCTTTCTGGCCCTGGAGGAGAACAAAAGAAGAAGGTCAAAGCACATTCCTGCTTAACTCAGGGTTTAACACGCTGTGAGTGATTCAGAGTGGGTTTGGTGTGAAATGGTTGATTGTAGAGTTACAGTGGTGGTGATGGGAACCAGGGGTCACCTTGTCTGCAACACCAAGATGTCCTTTATTTACTATCCACAAATCACCAGTGAACCTACACGTGGGTCTTAAATGGAATGCTGCTGATGAACTTACTGATAAATCTGAAACCCATGAACAGCTTTTAGAAAGTAGGTTTCAGGCCAAAATCTCATCTCAAAATTAATATACTACTAACTATGACATATAAACCTATTATACTACTATTGTTGAACAATGTTTCAGCCATCAGGCAGCGTATTCCATGCCATAACTTTCCTTTAGAAGGCACTGAACTATTCAGATCGTCTGTTTCCTATCGTCACCACTGTGAACCGCTCCGACTCTGAACAGAGCATTTCACACCAAACCACTCTGAAAGACTTTTAATTATACACAAGACTTCAAAAATATGTTCCATTTTATCTATAAAATAGGCAGAAATACATATAATATTCAGTAATCATACTGAATTTCAAGGCATGCACAACAGCGCTAACCTGGTGACTATTAGATTCCATTACTTGTTAGCTACATTAGCCTTGTAGTACAAAACTAAAGGACAGCAAACTTGATCTGACTGATCAAATGGAAAAATTGATTAATTGGATTTTTTGACTCAGCTAAATTGGAAACATAACTAAAGAGAAAACTTCTGTATATTTAAAAGTCATTCAGACGTCGGATTCCAATCTGGTTTACCACTGTGAACAATTCCAATCCTGAACAGAGCCAAAAAACCCTCTAAATGACTTTTATTTATACACAAGTCTTCAAAAATATGTTCCATTTTATCTGTAAAATAGACAAAAATACATATAAAACTCAGTAATCATTCTGGTTTAAGCCATGCAGCAACAGTGCTAACCTGGTGACTATTAGACTCCATTACTTGTTAGCTACATTAGCCTTGCAGTGCAAAACTAAAGGACAGAAAAGTTGTTCTGACTGATCAAATGGAAAGATGGAGAAATTGGATTTTTTGGCTCAGCTAAATTTTAAAATGAGAAAATTTGAAAACTTCTGTATATTTAAAAGTCATGTGTATTTTGGTGAAATACTGTTTAGAATTAGAATTGTTCACAGTGGTAAACGAGATAGGAACCAGACGTCTGAATGACGTAAATATACAGAAGTTTTCCCTTTAGAAATGTTTCCAATTTAGCTCAGCCAAAAAATCCAATTCATCCATCTTTCCATTTGATCAGCTAGATCAAATTTGCTGTCCTTTAGTTTTGCACTACAAGGCTAATGTAGCTAACAAGTAATGGAATCTAATAGTCATCAGGTTAGCGCTGTTGTGCATGGCTTGAAGTTCAGTATGATTACTGAATTTGATATGCACTGTAGTTTCTAGATAAACCATGTTAGCAAGTCTATTAGAGACTACACAACACCTTCACAGTGTTTGATATAAGTGTGGCATGATGCTAACTCGGTGGCTAGCAACATTAGCCTCATAGCGCCTCTGCAACACTACAGAAGCAAACTTCAGATTCCAAACAGCTGATCAAGTACATTTGGAGTAAAGGGGGGTAAGTCTGTCTGATTTTTGGCAGAGTAGAGGGACGGCAGGAAGAAGGCACAGCGCTAACCACTGTGGCTAACGCAGACTCGGAGTGACACATTAAAACAGAGGCGCTTCATTAAACAGGACAGATCCCCTCCTCCACGGCACCCTAATGGAGGGATTTCAGGCTGAGCGGCCGTGGATAAACCAGGCAGGTTCTGTAGATGAGAGGAAGCGCTCGTGCGAAGGGCCCGTGGAGCTAGCAGCGGCGCGGCGGAGATAGACAGAATGATTAACTTTATTTACAAACCTCAGCCCAGCGCCGGCTTTCAATTACCGCACTGTACATCTGCCTGCAATATTGATTAAAACAGCACCGCCCGGCAGACACCTACTCCGAAATTACATTAAATGAAGATCACAAAAAACTTCCTCCTCCCAGTGTCAGGCTGGCCCCGTTTTTCCCCAGAGACTCTCATGTTCAGTTTAGTGCTGCCATGCAAAAACTAGGAATCAGTCGGATCAGTAATACAAACCAATTTCACATAACTAAAATCACGCTAATGCGCTAGTCCTGTACAACTTTCAAATTATGAGCAGGAAGAGGTGCCGGATGTGTCCGGAATGCTGAAGAGAGCAGTGCTAAAATGACTGGGAAAGCTGTGGAACGTTGGGAATTTAGTAAACAATTCATATCTCCAATGAAAATCTAATAAACACATCAATACGCAGACGGCCTAGTGAGCCAATCGCAAGGCAAATAATTTGATTACTGTAAATAGAAAATGATGGTATGTTTGTCACGGCTCAGTATGTTTTATTCCCAAAGTATTCCTGAAATCCGCCAAAAGTTTTATACTCATTCCATGCCATAACTTTCCATACAGTTTTTATGCTATGCCACAACAGCGCTAACCTGGTGTCTATTAGATTCCATTACTTGTTAGCTACATTAGCCAAACTTTATAGTGCAAAACTAAAGGACACCAAACTTGATCCACTGGATCAAGATGGATGAATTGGATTTTCCGGCTGAGTTAAAAAGGGAACAACATTTTGAATACTTCTGTATAGTTAAAAGTCATTCAGGCGTCTGTTTCCTGTCATCACCATTGTGAACAGTTCCGACTCTGTGCAGAGCATTTCACACCACTCGGAATGACTTTTGATCATACTTAAGTTTAATTAATACAGAAGTTTAAATAATACGTTTTTTCCTGGGGACTACTTTTTGCCACACAGCGCCCTGCAGCATGTATCCCTCCACCATGAATGGAGTTTAAGGCTGAAATCTTCTCCACACTATCATAAACAGCGTCTCAGACATCAGGCAGCGTATTCAGAATCACCTCATGTAGGAACTTTCTGTGAGGGAGCTTTTAGAGGGGGACGTCTGGTTACCTTCACCACCACTGTGAACAGATCTGACTCTAGGACGGCGCGCTTCACACTGAACCTACTCTAAATGACTCTGTTCACGTCTTCACCATCAAAGAAACGATACTCAGTGCAGTTGGTCTTACAAAGAGAGAGAGAGACTGAAGGGAATACTCACAGAAACAGGCTGGGGCTGCCCTCAGGCCAGCTGAGCAGAGCGGTGGTCAGACTGTGCCAGAGAGAGAGAGAGAGAGAGAAACCGAAGGACGAGGAGAAGGAGGAATTCAGCCGCGCTCAGGGAGATCCCATGCCAGGCCTGCTTTGCTTTTTCTCCCCCAGCTTTTTCTTCAGCACGTTCCTGACGTTTTCCCGACGGTGAGCACTTTGGAGACGAGGAGTTTGAGAGTTCCTTCTTCTTTTCCTTCTCTCTGAACTCACCCTGTCCTCTCCCTCTCCCTCTCTCTCTCTCTCTCTACCCCCACTCTCAGCAAGGCTGTGCCAACTGTGTTGGGCTGTCAGACGACCCACCCTGCCCCCCACCTCCCGCCGCCCCCTAGAAACCTTAGGACACACACACACACACTTCTCTGCTGACTGATTGATGCTGAGAGTTGGTGACTTGCAGGCTTCCATCACTCTGTCTGACTGTCGCTGAGATCAGTTTCCACAGGAAAGCTAGCTTCTAGGCCGAGTACCAGCGCAGCGTGTGCATTTAAGGGAATAAAAACTGCTTTCCCCCAAAACTCAACTGCACTCGATCAGCCTAGATGTGTCTGAAGTTTGCTTCTTTGCTTTAACGCTGGAGCTACGAGGCTAATGTGGCTAACAAGTAACGAAGGTGTTTTACATCACACAGCCTCAAAACTGTGTTACCCTGCTGGTTAAGCCAGCATGGGCCTTCATGTCTGGTCGTCAGCCAAAACAGCACGTTGTGTTGCTGAAGCTGGTATGACGGCCAACCAGCATGACCATGCTGGGTGACCAGCTAAACCCCAGCTGAGAGCAGCCTGCCCTGCAGCAGGGTTCATTAGTATTGGACTGGAGCAAGGAGGGAGGCTAATGTAGCTAACTAGTAATGGAAGCTCATTAGCAATTAGCATAGCCCATCTAGGCCATCACACCTTTGCCTCAAACTGTGTGAAGTTGTTAAGGTGGTTTCTTTTGAGCTGCAAGGCTAATGTAGTTACCAATGGAAGGAGATTTGTGATCAGTGTTGCACTAAACTGCATGGCTTAATGCTGCTGAGTGTTCAGTGATAGCAACGTTATGTTAATACCAATAATCTGTATGTATGCAGTACTTCTTAGTTATAAACGCCCCAAGTGCTTTACACATATACAGATGAATAAAGCACTGGAAAGATAAAAACACTGCACCCTAAATGGAAATTATATTTACATAGTATTGCCTAAACAAATATGGCTTTAATCTAGATTAGATTTCTACAGAGCAATTTATTAATCTTCCAACAACTGTCAAAGATCTTAGGAGTTTACCATCTGGACCATTCTACCAAATCAGTTCAAAATAAAATTTACACTAAATCATTTACACCAAACAAAGACCCCTACATTTACACTAAACCCTAACCCCTACATATACACTAAACCCCTAATCCCTACATTTACACTAAACCCTACATTTACACTAAACCTAGACCCCTACATTTACATTAAACCCTAACTCCTACATTTACACTAAACTCCTAACCCCTACATTGACACTAAATCAAGACCCCTACATTTACACTAAACCAAGTCCCCTATTTACATTAAACCCTAACTCTTACATTTACACTAAACCCCTAACCCCTACATTTACACTAAACCCTACATTTACATTAAACCCTAACCCCTACATATACACTAAACCAAGACCCCTACATTTACACTAAACTCTAACTCCTACGTTGACATTAAACCCTAACCACTGCATGTATACAACACCCCAAACCTAAAACAAAAACTCTCCTAAAACCACGTAACTACTGAAACAGTGTTTTAGTCTGTAGGCGGAACTTTACTGTACAGTCCCAGATCAGTTAAAAGCCCTGAATGTGTTTTCCTTCAGCAGCTTAAAGACGGAAATCTACTCCGGAAGCTTACCGGAATTTAGCATAGTGCAAACCAGCGTGCCTAAATCTTCACACTACTGCCACAAACGGTGTGAAGATGTCACCTACACCTGCTTTCTGACAAATACCGTCATCTTCAAGATGGCTGCTACTGCCGCTTTTAGCTGGCGTGCTTCTGCTAACATCACGTATGCTGCAGCACCAGCTTGCCTCATGCATATGGAGTTACAGTACACTCAATATCCAACGTCCATGCCTCCAGAATGTACGAAGAGCACGGTCTCGTGGCACGGAGGCCCGTGTGGCCTGTGCGGTTGACCCGTTTCATGCACGTTAGAGTGCGCTGTGCATTCATTAAACTGCCTCCATACACTCTGCTGGCAATACGGGATTGATTTCGCTCACATCTACAAGCAGCGAGGAACACTGCGGATCAATGTGGTGTTTGTGTGTGTGTGTGTGAGGAGGGGGTTGGGTGGATGGTGGTCATTACAGCACCACCTGTTCAGCTACTTTGACAGACACGTCAGTGTGTGCTGCTGTATCAGCAGGTCAGCGTGAGAGGGGGGGAGAGAGAGAGAGAGAGAGAGAGAGAGCGCGCTGAGAGCGGGTGGGAGGGTACAGGAAGTTCAAACCTAATTATTTTATGCAGATTGTGTATATATAGTGCTCTCGACTGAGAGGAGCAGATGTTAAAACTGCTACAGAGCGGCTGCAAAAGCGAAATTCATAACTGCAGTAAAGCTGGAGAGCGAAATCGCAGCCACAGATTATGATGGATCTCAACTCCATTTATTTCGGAACGCCAGGCTAGTTTTATGTGGAGAAACTTTGAGCTTTGAGTTGCATCAGGCATACTTTATGGTGCAACCCAAGCATATTTCAGTATTCCCCTCATTTGCAACGTTGCTAGCTAGTAGTTTTCCCATATTACTGCATTCTGGCTATAATGAATCATCCACCGGCGTCCGCTCTTTCCACTCTCTGATAACCTGGCTACGAAGATCATGATAACAGCAGGCCAACAGCAGAACAAATGCTAGCACTAGCAGCTGCTTAAACAGCTGCCATGTTGACAAGCTGGATAGCCAGCTAGTTAAGCTAACTGTCTCCCAGCAATAGGGTGGCCACACATCCGGTTTTAGGCCGAACGGTCCAGTTTTAGGCCGGACAGTCCGTTTTTGCAGCTCCCAGCCCTCCGTCCGGTGTAGTACCTGGGTGGACGCCTATTAGTCCTCTTTTCGGGATGAACTATTTAAAATGTTCACTCGCAAACAATATCATGTGTGTCATCGGCTCACGTCCGTGTCAAAAGACATGCCTTGCATTTCATTGGTTTAACAAGGTCATATGACATCGTGACTCGCCTACCGGCTAACCGCAGGTCAGTCATCTAAATGCTAGTCAATTAGTAATCTCCCGTCTGACTCACGCATGTCATCCATTCCTCCCAGTTAGGTGACTAAAGCATCATGTGTGTGTTATACAGGTTAGGTTATGATTTTAATTCTGTTCCAGTATTGTGTCCATCCTTTTGGGGTTATGAATGTGGCCACCTTACCCAGCAAGTAAGCAACATTACAGTACTTTGGCTGAAATTATATTATTTATGTGCGTACAATTGAGCTAAAATGTGCGTATAAATGAGCTAAAATTGGCACTACTAAAACATTCATTGTACATCATAAAGGTTGAGTAGCATTGATACTATGATACTTCAATATTAGCTTTATTAAAATAATAATCATCAGGTATGAGGGTCACTCAAAGCTGAAGGATATTAGTCTTAAGTCCAACAGCACTTAAAAGCCCAAATTGCATTTTCATAGAGCAGCAGGCATCTTGGAGCGTGAACTCGACTTTGCAAGCGTATTAGCATTTGTTAGCATTGTGCAAATCTGCACACACCTAAATCATCACACACCTGCCTCAAACTGTGTGAAGCTGTGACCTGTGCTTTCTGACACATACTGACATCTTCAAGATGGCTGCCACCACTGTTTATAGCTGTCATGTTGACAAGCTGGTTAGCTAGCTAAGCTAACAGGCTCCCTGCAAATAAGTACTATTACAGTATTTCGGGTAAAATTATGTCATTAAGGTCAAAATTAGGTCTGTTATTGACACATAATGTTTAGATATCATAATGTTCAAATATGGACTCATTTCCAAACTTTTTACTACTTGGAATCACACCCAAATCGATGGGTTCAATCAGAACCGTATCTTGCAAAAGTTCTTGCAATGTTAATATTCTTTCCTGATATTTATTATATATGTTAGAGCATCATGAATTTCATTCTCTATTCAGGAAGGGTGTGTGCAGCCTGTGTTTCATGTCCAGATCATCTCTGGACCTACTTTAACCAGATTACATTTGCATCTTACACACCAGACGAGATCCGATTGGACTTTTCCCGCGTAAAAAGAAACTCACATTGTAGGTGATTTCCATTTTACTGTCATTCACTTTTAACCATCAGTTACGATACAAAAGGACAAGCTTGGCTTGGACACTTTCATCAGCTCTGGGTGCAAGAAGACATTTAGCCCCAAATCTGATTTCTGGCCCGTCCAGACTGTATCTGGATTGAATCTGGACAGCAGCAAATCGGATCCAACCCACATTCGGAGGTGGTTTGAAATGCAATTCCAATCTGGAATCTATTTTTTACAGATGCACTATGCTATGCATTTCTGCTAGCGTTCTTAAGTGATTCCTGACAATGCTAAGCTAACACTGGTGCGCACGGACATCTGAAGCTTGGAAAAGACGTTCCATGTCTTTAACAGACGTGAACATACATGTGAGCTTGTATGTATCAGTTTTACATTGACTCTTTTAGTGAAGAGCTCCGCTGCTGCTGTTTTTTTCCCATTCCTAACAACTAACCGGAACCTGGCTAAATGTATAGTGTGTAAGGCTTTCAGTCCGGTTCCTAAAGTCCTACCTAGAGGCTTGCACAGGTTTGATTTTTAATCATGTTTTTCCTGGAATTTGTCCCATTCCTGACAGAAATGGGCAGCATTAATCCCGGTCCTGCCTGCAGTCCCGTAGGAAGGTAAGTAACATCCAGTATTTGACTCTCTATTCTCGAATAAACGTTTTTCTCCTGAAATAATCAGGACTGCAAATGGCTGCTCTACGCCAGACTGGCCTGTCTTAGAGCACTGTCCTCTAGGGGTGGGCGATATGGTCAAAGTCACTGGCTGCATCACAGCTATTTAGAAGGAGTTTAGCACTTTCGTGCTGATTACTCAGATGGTTTATGTCAATTGTGCTGCTAATTATTATCATTTTATATACACTGTTTACTCATTTGCAGCATTTGTTGTCCCGCATGCACTGGATTGGTTAACTGCCCGCTCCTATGCATGACATTGGAAGCTAGTCCTAGAATCTAAATACCGTGATGGGACGTGTGAGTATGCGGGCCTCTAGTCCTAACCAATGGGTGAGTAGCTGAATGTACCCCCACACCATGAAAAACACAATCCGTAATCCAGTGGATAATGTAACCCCCTTGTTTACCACCAACACTTAACAACGGAGTAAGATGCAGAGTTATCAGAACATGATTAAATAAGTAAATAAGTAAATAAGACTACAGTCAGATATTCTCTGAAGGCCTAGAGGACCCTGAGGGGCCTTCCCTGGGGACAGAGAACACATTCCATTCACACGTACAAAGTCGAGTCACATTATTATGACCACTTCCTACTTTCAACAGTGCTGGCAGACACACAGAGTGGCATTCTCTGGGCCCACTCGTCCAAGTGAAAGCCACTCTCAACCGATATGGGAATTAATCCATCCTTGCAGATCACCTACACCCATACAGGCGGATTGCCTTCCCTGGGGCGGATGGGATCTTCCAGCAAGACAATGCCACATGCCACACGGCTAGAAATGTCCCACGTTGGTTAGAAGAGCATGACCCAGATTTCCAAGTACTACCCTGCGCCCTGAAATCCCCAGACTTGAACCCAACTCAGCATCCGTGGGACCACCTCGATCGTTTTCGTGTTCGCTCTATGGATCCTCCCCCACACACCCTCCAGCAGCAGTGGGATGCACTGCAGTCAGCATGGCTCCAGATACCTGTGACCACCTACCAGGACCTTACGGAGTCACTCCCAGCCCGTCTGTGTTCACACGTGGTTTTTCAAAGCGATCAGGTGAAATTCAAATTTGATCCGATCACCCAAAACGCATGCTAATGCAAGGTGTGAACAGCCCCTCGGAGGCTTCCCAGGAAAGCTGCGAGCGTGAACTTTGGGACTGGCCATAGCGCCCCTACCAGAAGACATCCTTTCAGAGAGATCAGACAACGTGAAAGAGTCTGGGTAGGGTGATCCTGGCGAGAACGACAGCTGTGCCTGAAGTGTCTCTCTGTTCTGTACTCGTCATTGTTCTCTCACACTGAGTCACGCAAAAACAGGCAACCGTGACTCTGCCGAGGACTATTGAAGGGAGAGTGATGTAATCTCTCACTCCCTCGTCAAGCGCCTCCATGCATGCCTCCCTTTTGGGAATCCCTTTCTGATTAGCACCTGTTACACTCCTTCTTTTTCACCCCCCCCTCTCTCTTTCCTCCTCCTCCTGCTCTTCCAGCTCTCTCTCACACTTCACCCAGGCCGTGCGTCACCTGTCACTCCGTGGCTCGGCTCGAAAAGCCCCTGCATGCAGTTTGGCGTCTCTATTAAACAGTGCTGTATTTAAAAACAGGCTCCCGCTGATCAAGTTCTGTCTGACGGGAACAAGGTCAGAATGCCTGTATGTAGGATGTAGGAACGCCTACGATCCGCTTAGCATCAGGAACATCACCTGCTCACTTTCCCAGGTACAAACACATCGGCCTCACGTGTGCGGAATACATGATTTGTGGCTGAACTAATACTTCATGATGCTTTTTTAATGGGCTGAAATCTGGAGCACGGTCTCCCCCTGGTGGCAGGGACCTGCGATAACAGCTCAGGCACACTACAGCAAGGTCATTAGTCATATGAGGACAGGTTGGCAGTTGGCAGAGGGAGGCCATTTCTGTAGGCACCAGCCTGCTAAATGGTAAAGCGTACATTAGAGAGCTTTAAGGAGGCAGAACAAGGCAGAATTTCACAGGATGGTTCAAGTGGTATTCTCCATACAGTAATGGTGGAGATGCACACACGGTCATTCAGGTGTGAAATGCTCTGTTGTAAAGAAGCATACCGGTCGCAGTGGTGGTGACAGGAACCAGACGTTTGAAGGATTCAATGCTGAGCGGTAGTCATCATCAAAAGAATAGTTGAATAGTAGACTGATATGATCAATATTTATTGAGCTACACATACAGAAGTCTGTCTCTCAGTATGGCGTCGGGCCGCCGTGTTTGCTAACCCAACATGCGAGACGTCTCGGCATGGAGCTGTAGAGGTTCCTAATGGTGTCCTGTGATAATCCATCCCATGCAGCTTGAACATCCTCACACAGTTCCTGCAGATGGTTCCTTCCAGATTTTCCATCATCAACATTCCATATACACTCAGAAGACACGTGTAGGTTCACTGGTGGTTTAGATAGTCAATAAAGTGTCTATATGTGTGTTCTAGACATGGAGAACCCTGGTTCCCACCACCACCACCACTGTACAGAACCTCTGAACCACCTCACACCAAACCCGCTCTCAATCACTCTGTTTACACCTCACACCAAACCCGCTCTCAATCGCTCTGTTTACACCTCACACCAAACCCTCTCTCAATCACTCTGTTTACACCTCACACCAAACCCTCTCTCAGTCACTCTGTTTACACCTCACACCAAACCCTTTCTCGATCGCTCTGTATACACCTCAGTGACTAAATTATATGGAATATTTGATAAATTGCTGGAATTCTACTTTAATCAAGCTTGAAAAAACAAAACAAGCCTCTCTCTTTCACACACACACACACACACACCCTGTCAGCGCACTGGTGCTGGGTCATCCACCTCTTTGAAGACGCTGCCAAATGGAACGCAGACCAAAGGCACATCTGGGGTGTCACTCGGCCGAGTGTGCGCATGCTCTCTCACGTTCACAGACACCTGCCAGGCTCAACAAGAACAAATGAGTCCTTACATTCAACCAAAACCACCTTTCAAATATTACCTCTCACAAACACGTAGGTACATGATTCTTAATAACATGCTGTTAGGGTGTATGACAACAGCAAATAAACAAGTAAACAAACAAACAAATAAATAAACCAAAACAAGAGTGAGCACAACAGCCTATACACATCCTGGTTTTAAAGAGACGTTTTATTACAGGGAGGAATGGTCAGTACTGCGGTCAGGTGGGTGAGTAAATCTGAGAGATATTTATTTTTAATTATTTCACTTGATGCAGTTCGAACAGCCCCATCCAAAATTACGTGTTATGTGGAATTTCTAGCTAAAAAATAAAGTAACACACACATCACCAACAGGATGATTTAAAATATAGAATAGTCATATTTCAGTTATATATAAATATATACATATAAAAAACACAAACTTTTTTCCATATAACTGTAGTTCCTTTTCATTTTTAAGCCATTATTTCTTTATTTTGTTTTTTTATTTTTTTATTTATTGTACATTATTTGTATTCATATATTATTCTTATTATTATATGTTATTATTTGTAATATTAGTGTTGGTGTTGATGCTGTTGTAAACATGTCTACTCTGTAAAAAAGGAAAAGCCTGCTAAAATTAAAATGATATAGTAACTGATTACATGGCTTTTCTTCAGTTAACTCGACTTGAGGCGGAGTTCCCTCAACTCAAACTTTTACTCCAGTCAAGGTCTGAAGGGAACATCTCCGTTTACTGGAGTGATATTTTATCTTGGGGATCTCTACTTTAACTCAACTCCACGGTTTGGGTACTTCACCCACCGCTGAAAGACAGATAGCTGATGCTACTGCTAGTTAGTCAAATATCTGGTGAACTGTTGTAATAATCCTGAAATCTAATTTGGTTTCTTTTCTCTGGCTGAAAAGGCTAATAGAAACCTCTTGTCCATTTTGCGCTGAATAAAAGTCGGTGTGTTTTATAATTTTGTTACAGTTGTTAGCATTGTCTTAGCTAGCGTGATAACAGCTCTGATCACCACAGAATAGGTTGGAGTCTGGCTAACTAAAGCACCAAATGACACAAATTCAGTCTAAGTGAGTGAAGCTGAGCAGCTCACACTGAAGGGACAGAAAAGCAGAATTATACCTGTCCTGTGGTGTCTGGATCTATTAGCGTAGCTAGCGTGCTACAAACAGATCCACACACCACAGTACAGGTTTGATTCTGACTAACTGCTGCTCTGCTGTAACAAGTGTAGATGATAAACACTAACGTCTGAGAGAGTAAAAGTCTGAAACCGAGCCTGTTCTGTTGTGTCTGGATCTATTAGCATAGCTAGCATGCTACCAACAACAAAGCTCATCACCACAGTACAGGTGTGTTTGGATTTATTAGCGTAGCTAGCATGCTACAAAGCCACACACCACAGTACAGGTTTGATTCTGACTAACGCTGGTCTGCTGAAAAAAGTGTAGATGATAAACACTAACGTCTGAGAGAGTAAAGGTCTGAAACCCATCCGGTTCTGTGGCGTTTGGATCTATTAGCGTAGCTAGCATGCTACAAACAGATCCACACACCACGGTACAGGCTTGATTCAGACTAACTGCTGGTCTGCTAAAACAAGAGTAGATGATAAACACTAGCACCTGAAAGAGTAAAGGTCTGAAATCGATCCAGTTTTGTGGTGTTTGGAACTATACCGTTTTGGCTAAGCTAACTGAAGCTTAATTAGCAGGCCAAACGTATCACCGCACACTGTCTGTTCTAGCTAAGTGAAGCTAAAATGAGGCCTGTTTAGAGGATATCTAAAAGCACAGAGTGTGTTCTGTGGTGAATGAAGCAATTAGCCGTTGCTGATCTGCTAGCAAGCTTACAGTAGGTCTTCTGAGTTTATTCCTGCCTCTGATTTTTCCTTCTTTCTGTCAGCACCAGCTATCCGTGAGCTCCCACCCCACCAACCAGTGACCTCGAAAATAATAGATGTTTACTGGGGAGTTCAGGTGTGGAATTTGACACGTCATACTTCTGAAATAGCATCATTTTGTAAAACTGCAGTTTACCTTATTGTTACACCGCCCAACCATAATGCTAATGCTAGCTTGGATGTACTTGTTAGTGTGTAGTGGCTAGTCACAACTGGTTAAGAACTGCAGTGATTCCCAATGGGTTCATGGGTGAAACGTTTGGCGTGATGGTAACAACAGTTCACCCTCGCGTTTACGCTGTATGCCGAGCAATGAGATCAGGCGTTAAGGAATCACGTAATAGTTTGATACACCATCTTTTATTGAAAAAGCCATCTTTTATCTTTTATTCCATCACAACTGGCATTCCGGCTTTAGCAATATTCCAACTTTTCCCACCTCATTTCCTATGGTAAAAACTCTTATTGTGATATTTGGGTGTTTTGGTGCATCTGGGATGGAAATACACAAGATGACAATGAATAAAGAACTCCGGTGAGGCTGAGGGACACAATGCTATGATACACAATGCTACATAACACAACACCATACTGAACGATGGTTTCAGGCCGCCACCAGCCGTAGTGTATACCGTGCCTCGTTTCAGCAGTGATGCTGACTGTGTTAAGTATATGGGGTGGGTTCCGTGTTGTGTAAGTGCCTGGCGTTTTCACGAGCCTGTGAATATAGTGTATATTTTCTGGTGTAACATTTAAAGAGTGCAAATTCCGACATTCTTTTCCAAACAGTGATTATAATTCTACGGTGCACGGCCCCCCAAACCCCCTCCGACAATTACATACCATTACACAGCATTCCACGCCACTCTGTAATGAAGATCCGGGACGAGCTGAATGACTCGTTGGTCTGTGGCAAGTCTACTGTGAAATGAGTTGAGTAAATAAAACCGATCCGAATCCATTTGAATACAAAACGGGGGGACGGCACCACGGCGCAAACCAAACAGGAGGCGCTTTAAGTGATATTTCCGGGCCCAAGCTCCCCCATGCTTTTCAATATTTGCGGTCCAGTGAGGCTAAAGCGGGTAAATTGCCTGGATAATTGAGCACGGGAACCGTCGGAGTGAAGGGAGAAGGGGTCAGCAAGCAAGCTTTAATTACAGTGTGCAAATATTCCGATTCCTAATTAAATCTGGAATACAAGCTATAGAGAGTTCAAATTAACCCTCGGCGATCGGGCCCGGGGTGATCTTTTGTTATTTACAGGGAATATATTAATATATTAGTACAATATATTTACTCTGCAGATTGTGCACTCCTTCCCAGTCTCGCTCGAGTCCAAGCAATGGAAGCGAAAAAACAAATCAAACCGGAGGATCAAACGCTCCGGCCCATGCACGCAGCAAATCCCGCTATAATGCTAATTAGGCTCGGAGCATCGTCCGTATACCGCACGCGGCTTACAGTGAGCAGTCAGCATCAGTGATATAGAGAACTCTTTCATTTCAATTAGAACATTACACAGCAGCAATTTCAAAGCAATAAGGATGACCTTAGAGAACACGCCACGCTAGGATTACTCTCATTACTTTGCATCAGACGGATGAACGCTCTAGTTCCACAGTGCACATTATTCCTGGGGAAAAAAAAAGGAAATGGGAAAAGGCAAAGTGTTTCTTTCTTCTCACCCGATATGATGAAACAATAATTCAAGGCACAAGGGTAATAAAACATATCTTCACAATTTGCTCACACTTAATAAATAGAAACACAAAAATAAACCCCACCCCCTCCACCCGCTCCTTCTCTCTTTTCGCTCTACGCATCTGAAGCCGTCTAGGTGCTCATTAGTTCACCCGAGTTAAAGAGGAATCTCGCCCATCAAAATCTCTGCTCGATCCAATAACAGTCTTTCAATGTGGTTTGATTCGAAGAGCTCCGTTCCAGAGGGACAACAGTGGTGGTGATGGGAACCAGACGTCCACCTCTAAAAGCTCTCTCAGAAATGGTTATTACATGACGTGGTTATGATGAATACACCATCTGAGACGATGTTTTGCCATAGTCTGGGAAGGGTTTGGGCTAAGACAGATGTTTTAGAGGTACGTGCAGACCATGACGATGGTAGACCTGCACAACGATAGCAGAATTACACCAATATCGGCAGGTTTGCTCAAAAACTAGACCTGCCTCATTTCTACACTCAGTGTTCATGTTATCAGCTCCACTGACCATATAGGACACTCTGTAGTTGTACAGTTCCAGACTGTAGTCCATCTGTTTCTCTGTATACTGTATTACCCTGTTCTTCAATGGTCAGGACCCCCACAGGACCACCCCAGAGCAGGTATGATGTGGGTGGTGGATCATTCTCAGCACTGCAGTGACACTGACGTGGTGGTGGTGTGTTAGTGTGTGCTGTGCTGGTGTGAGTGGATCAGACACAGCAGTGCTGCTGGACACCTCAGTGTCACTGCTGGACTGAGAATCGTCCACCAACCAAAACTACCCAGCCAACAACGTCCTATGGGCAGTGTCCTGTGGGGCAGCGTCCTGTGTGCAGTGCCCTGTGACCACTGATGAAGGACTAGAGGATGACCAACACTGCACTGTGCAGCAGCAAATGAGCTATCGTCTCTGACTGTACATCTACAAGGTGGACCAGCAAGGTAGGAGTGTCTAATAGAGTGGACAGTGAGTGGACACAGTGTTTAAACACTCCAGCAGCACTGCTGTGTCTGATCCACTCACACCAGCATAACACACCACCACCACTGTCACTGCAGTGCTGAGAATGGTCCATGTGTACATGAACACAATACAATTTTTATATATGTACACAGACCCATTCAGTGTGATGAAGACATGGCGATTCCTATCACCACCACCACACAAGAAGCCTGTGTTGGTACATTTCCCTACAATGAAAAGCTCCGCCATTGAACGTGCAGAAATTCCCATTAAATTCCCCTATAACCTCCTGAGACCCGGACTTGCTTGGTGTGCAATTTTAATTTCTCCTAGCTATTTGTGATTAGTGGGACCTAACAAGTATAAAAACTAAACGTTGTCTTTGTACAGGAAGTTGTTTTGGCAAAAAACAATGTCCTCATATGAGGCCAAGGGGTCAACGTTTTAAAAAGTATCATGGTGCAGAGAAGCAGAAATGTAATGTCCTCACATGAGGACGCTGGGGTCTCAGGAGGTTAATTAATCTGACCACTCACAGCAAAGCTTTACCCAGGTAGGAAATAGACACTTTCTAATACACGCTTTAAATAAGCCAGTCTAAGAGGTAAAAACCAACCCAAAGCAAGAACACTAACGTCAGTATTGAAAGTATAGAATACTGGCTACGATCAGTGGAATTAAATTAGCTGTGTATCTGGTGAAAGCAGCAGGTAAAGGAATGTAGGTAAGCATAACTCCCACTAAACCACACTCGACGTGCTAAACTGGACAGAAATTCAAATGTACACATTTCCTCCCCAAATGTAGTCAGTCAGCGAAGACGTATCCAGCGTCTGCTTCTGTGCTGTTGCACTGGAGCTACAAGGCTAACGTAATTTAGCTAATGTAGCTAACCAGTATAGAAAGATACTTATGTGAACAAGTACACGAACGTGTCAGACATGTCAGTTAAGTCTGGCCAAGCTAGCGCACCTTCATCTGGTCAACACACACGGCAGGTAGGATGGACACACGTCCGGGTTTAGGCCGGACAGTCCGTTTTTTCAACTTCCAGTCCTCTGTCCGGTGCAATCCCTTGATGGACGCCTATTAGTCCTCTATTTGGGATGAACTATTTAAAAAGTTCACTCGCCAACAATGTCCAATATCATGTGTGCTATTGGCTCACGTCCATGTCAACAGACATGCCTTGCATTTCATTGGTTTAACAAGGTCATGTGACATCGTGACTAGCTTACTGGCTAACCGCTCTAACCAGCCCTCTAAATGCTAGTCAATTAGTAAGCTCTCGTCTGACTCACGAATGTCATCCATCATGTATGTGTTATATAGGTTAGGTTATGATTTTGACTCTGTTCTAGTATCGTGCCCCCTCCCCTTTATGATGTCCTCCTATTTGGGGTTATGAAAGTGGCCACCCTAACGGCACGCCCACCGTTTCTCCCAAAGCTAGTTCACCCCTATAAGCATGTATGACGCATAGGGTGTAGCATTGGTCAAACATAGTTTCAATGTTTGACCAATGTTCCCTTGTAGAAAGTCTTTTTAATCTCTAATAAACAAATAAATAGGCACGTTTTTCGTTCAACTGGAAGAGCGTTTTTGAGGGCGGCGCAGGAACGCAACTTGTTCTAAGTCTGCTAATGCAGACTAAGCCTGTTTCTATACTGATTGTAGCATTAAGCTATAACGGCTAAGCGCTCAGCATATTTCTTGCAGAACAAAGTTCTCAAGGGGTGCGTGAAGCCGGGATTGACTGGCTGGCATACTTCCTGTCGTGCACACGTCACCACCGCAGGACACCATTACATCTTATGAGAACTTCCACGACCACTTGAAAATGATTCAATCGCAGCTCTAGAGATGGCGACGTGTGAGACAGAATGCAACTGGGGACCCATTAACGTTAAATGGGAAAATTCAACCAGTCTCAGAAGTTGAGAAATAAGAACCCGACTTCCTCGTCCTCTTGTGACCCTTCGTATAAGACCACCTATATGTTCTGGAGCTGGCTTTTAGTACATTTAATGTCTTAGAGATTCAGGAAGTGTTTATGTATTGGCGTAATATTGGCAGAACTAAGCTCCTCAAAGTCGTTCAGTCTTTGTTTCAACCTCTTTTGTGCCAACCAATCACAGGCTTGGTCTCATAGTTTTACTCAACCGCATTCAGCCAGCTACCATATGCACGACACAGCGAGCTCCACACGTCATCTGCGGTTGTTCCTTTGCTCCATAATTACGGCATATTGTTTGCTGAAGCCAGAGGAGGGTGGTCTCTGCAAGAACCATGCTGAGGCCTTTAGCCTGTGTGGTTAGCGCCATTACAAAAAGGCTTTTTGGGTCTGTAAATTTGGGTGTGTCGGCAAACGATTAACCTCCAACTAATAACGCTCAGTAATTGGTCAAAAGAATTCGCCTCCTCATTTACACGGTACTCCTACCGAGCCGTGCCGCATACCTCTGTCCATTGTGTCGTAGCTTCAATGCGAAAACTAAAGCAGAACTAAACATGGGCGCCTTGACTGAATGACTATATTTGATGTACGGGTAACATCGTGCAACCTTGACATTTCTGTTTAAATAAATTAAATAAGTCTGATGGTACATATTTGTAAGCATTCATTCTCCCCCCGTGTCATTGTCAGAGTCCATCTCAGTCATTGTAGAGCTGTACCACTCTGCATTCTCTTCCTGCTGTCCCTGAATACCAAGAAGGGAGACCCCCTCAGTCTCTGGCTTTACTTTCATGCTCATCGCTTCCTGCTGTTGGCCCTGATGCTTGCGCTTGGTGTGCCGCCGTAGAGTGTTGCGCTCGGCGAAGCGCATGTGGCACAACAGGCACTGGAAAGGCTTTTCCCCTGTGTGTACCCGCTGGTGCCTCGTCAGCTCCGCCGCCTCTCGGAAACGCCGCGGGCAAAGCTGGCACACGAAGTTCCGCTGACCCGTGTGGATATGCTTGTGCCTCTCCAGATGGCTTGAGCGTTTGAAGGCCTTGCCACACAGCTGGCACACATGTGGCTTGCTCTGCGAGTGTGTGATGGAGTGGCGCTCGAGGTCCGAGAGGTAGTAGAAAACCCGCGGGCAGTACTGGCAGTAAAGAATACGACGTGGACCTAATGCCTGCGAATCCTGGTTCTTCGGATGGTTGGTGGGAAAAATGGGTGACGTTGGACGAAGAGGGGAAGTGGAGGGCAGCGACGGAATGCCGTCAGCAGAGGCGGAGTCTGCTTGGTCCACCGGGACGGAAGCCGGCTCAGAGACTTGCGACGAGGCCTGTTCCGTTTTGCAGTGTTCCTCCGGGGTATGTGGGGGGGACGCCGACTGGGTTGCTGCAGTTGAGGGTGTAATGACTGAAGGTTTCTCAGTGGATTTAGGTTGGCTTTCTGCTTTTTTGACGGCAGAGACCGCTAATCTGAGTAGTGCTTCCTGAAAAGAAGTGGGCGTGTCAGAGCATGCTTCGGTTTTAATTTGCTTAGCGGGACTCCTAGAGGTCGTGTTTGAGGAGGCAGTGGGTGAGGTAGGGGCAGAAGAAGAATTACAGGGCTTACTTTGTCCTGAGACGTCTGTTGTAGTAGTAGAACAGGAGACTGGTTCTGATTTAAGGCCAAGTGTGGGAAGTGCAACAGGTAATGTGGAGGAGATTTGAGAAAGGTGCTCTGATAATGCAGAAGACTGAATTCCGCAGGATACTTGGGGAGACGAAAGAAGAAGAACGACAGGGGAAGACTGAGTGTTCTGGGCAAGAGCCAAAGGTAGTGTTAGAGCCATGACTCCTGGATTTGCGTTCGCTGCTGACGATGAAAGAGTCTGAAGTTGAGACTGAGGAAGAAGGAGGATGGGAGTGTTCGATCCAGTGTTACTAGCCACAATCTGGATGGGGAGCGAAGGCAAGTTTGAAATGGCCGGCAAGGCTGCTGACTTTGCCTCATCGGTAGAGTCGAGGGAGGATTTCTTCTCCACCCTTAAGGTATCTTGTGGGGTTTCCACTGAAGGACCAGGACATGAGTCTGGTAGCAACAACTCTCGGGGAGAGTCGGCATCTCGGGAAGTCACAGTTGCCTCATCCTCAAATTCAGGACTGATTTGCTCCGAGGCAACCTTCGGTATATCGGAGGGGTCTATCTGAGGAACCTTCTGACCATCTGGAGTGAGAGTGTAGGGGATGCCTTGGTCATCTATGAGAAGTGTGTCCTTTGGATCAAGAGACGAAAAGCTGGTGCAAAGGGGAGACGGTATGTCCATTTGAGAAACAGAACCCGGATCCCAAAAGCTGTTTGTATGATCATCGTTTCTCAAGGGAAACCAGCACTCCTCATCGTCCTCGTCTTGCTCTACTTCTACATGATGAGTGTCATCCTCAATCTCATCTACCTCCATTAATAAGGAACCCTCGTAACCAGAGTCTAAAACCCATTTGCATTTCTCTTTGTTGTCCCTGACCTTCTTTTTTGGCAGGCTTAAATCCAACACCTCTTCCTGCACTGGGAAGTCTTGAGCACTAGTGATGGCTTCAGGCGTTGCTGCAGCAAATCCCTCCGGTTTTTCGGAAATTGGAATTTGGGATTTACAGGCAGCTTGGTTGCAATCTTGACTGTATTCCGGTATTTCTTTGTTTGGACAGTCTCTAGTTTTTTCCAGGGCCTTGCCGTTAACGTTAGCACACTCCTGGACCTTTACCTCCTCTTTGGTAATGGGACCTTCATCAAGTCCTTGGTTACTAATAGGGGATTGTCGCTGAACGTCAATTTCTGGTAAGTCGCTGGATACAAGGTTAGAATTCAAATGTATCGCTTTGGTTACAGGTTCGTTCATTTCCGCAGGCATGATTTTGGGTACCGACTGTGAAACGACTTGCGCAGTGTCTATTTTGGTTTCTGGAGTGGTGACACAATCCGTGACTGTCAGTTTTGACAGAACAGGATTCTGGTCTGAAACTGAGGTCTTCTTTCCGGCACTTTCTCTGCTGTCAGCACTTACCTCATCCTGCTCTTGAGATACCCCTGAGATGGAGGGAATATTCTGGAATATTTGGTCTTCCGAATCAAATTCCATTAAGGATTTGACTTAACTTGTTTCGATTAGCTGCGACGGACCCTCTAGATCCCCCTCTTTGATAGGTGTCAGGATGAGAGGATCTGCCCTGACAATCTCCTTTGATGTTTGAACCATGAGTGTCCCAACTTCGCCTGTTGTGTCACCAGAGGAGAAGCGATGATGTCACTCGATACTTGCTGAAGTAGTCAGTTTGTTGCTACCTGAGAAACTTTTCTTCCAAGGTCTCCTGTACAAACCATGCAAAGAGAAACATTTCTTGTTTTGATGGAGCAGCTGGTCTCCATCCATGGCACCGTCACAGCCATTTGTCGGAGCATTTATCTGGAAAAAAATGCGGAATTCAGTGTTTAATACTTCAGCAGAAGACAGTTAATAGAACAAACTTAAAGGGAAAAAAATACCTTTATTTGTACGGATTTCTAGTGCTGGTTCACTGATTTACTAAGGCTAATTTCAAATCAGCCAATAGATGATTTTTAATGCGAAAGATCAAAATTTTCCAGATTATCAAGATTATTAATTTTTTTTAAATCTTAAATATCATTTTTTTCACATATGCAAAGCACCATTCCTGCTTCTTTGTTTCTGGCTGTGGTCTTCTTTCAAATGTAGGATAATCTGTACCAACCAACACAGAACAAAGTATGGGACATTTCTGGAATTTTCAGGGGTGCATTCAGAATCAGCCTAATTAAGAATCACATTCACTTCAAATCAGGTTGTTCGTTCAGCCTGCCCATAGTGCAAGCTTTGGGTAAAACGTACTGTAAATAAACATGTTATTACCTGTTGCTGGCCAATTTGGTTATGAAAAGTCAAAATCACTACAAAACTGGAGGATTAGTGCAGCCCTAATATTCACAGGACATTCCTTTATTTGTGTCCAAATCCATAATTTTTTCCCAAAAATAATGTATCAATAAATGGCATATAACAAATTATTCAACGGCACCACTTTAAAGTAAAACAACCTCCAGCGCATCCATATAAAATTCATGTCATTTTCTTTTTGGATCCAAAAGTCAAAGAACGTCAGATGGTGCGTCTGTCCGATCACATAGTTTATATAAAGTTCTAAATATGATGTTTGTCGTGATTTTGTTAAAAACGTTAAAATAAATACCATGTCGCAAAATAAGGTAACTTTAAAAGAACTCAACTCCCTGAAAAACTTTAGTCTGAAAGTTCTTACTTTCTCAAATGTCATTCGGCACAACCAAAAACAAAGGACTTTAAAGCTTTTATGAAAGATGGGCCGGGGTATTGCATCATAAAGACCCCAAGTGACCTTTGTGATGGAAAGCCAAGGTCAGTAGCGCTATCACAAATTTAGTAAACAATGTGATTTCTGAGCGATTTTGGTTAGAATGGTTCAGTTTACTATGTCAGGTGGTATGATCTCCTCAGCAAAACCACCAATATGTGTAATTATTGTAATATTGTTTATTTATTTAGCGTAAACTCGAGTTGAAGGAGGAACGTTTTTAAGGGTGTCCCAGCAGATACCTGTTTCATTTTGAATTAGTCTGAAAAGTCAGATGGCACAACCAGTAAATCAAATGGTGCAACCAGACCAAATGGGCTTTAATAACACTAAAAATATATTTATGATATAAGTTATGGAGATATAAATGGAAATATAAACACGTATAATATTAAATATTTTTTAATGAGATTTCTTTTTAATTGTCATTTTTTAAAAAAACGTATTCGTCCCAAATATATATTATACATATATTATACAAATTACACACTTCTGCACATTGAAATACATATTTACAGTTTATTTACGGCGGTGGAAAAATATAAATATGTAAAAAATGTGGCCTGTGAAAGAAAAGTTTGGGCAAATTTGTATTTGATGTTGCAAAATATTTTTTTTCCCCCAGTATGATTCCAGATAGTGGCTTATTTAAGTGGTGTTAACTTATTTACACTTAGAAAATCAGCAACAACAATAATGTTATTTATTGTTAATATAATAATGTTATTAATTGTTAATTAATTAATAGTTTATTTAATGTAAAGATTGGTACAGACTGTAGTTAAACCCCTGACCACTAGATGGCAATGTTACAATCTTTTATAATCTTTAGTCATTGGACTATTATATATTTATAATAGTGGCTCACAGTCTCCGCTCTAATTCAATCCAAAGGTGTTCTATCGGGTTGAGGTCAGGACTCTGTGCAGGCCAGTCCAGTTCTTCCACACTCGCTCATCCATGTCTTTATGGGCCTTGCTTTGTGCACTGGTGTGTAGTCAAGTTGTCCAGAGTCTCTTGGTCTGCTGAAGCATTAAGAGTTCCTTTCACTGGAACTAAGGGTCCGAGCCCAACTCCTGAACAACACCCCCACACCATAATCCCCCCTCCACCAAACTTTACACTCGGCACAGTGCAGTCAGACAAGTACCGTTCTCCTGGCAACCGCCAAACCCAGACTCGTCCATCAGATTGTCAGACAGAGAAGTGTCATTGGTCACTCCAGAGAACATGTCTCCGCTGCTCTAGAGTCCAGTGGCGCCGCTCTACACCACTGCATTCCACGCTCTGCATTGGGCTTGGTGATGTAAGGCTTGGATGCAGCTGCTCGGTCATGGAAACCCATTCCATGAAGCTCTCTACACACTGTTCTTGAGCTGATCTGAAGGACACATGAAGTTTGGAGGTCTGTAGTGAAGTTGGTGACCTTCAGCATCCGCTGACCCCGCTCTGTCATTGTACGTGGTCTACCACTTCGTGGCTGAGTTGCTGTCGTTCCCAATCGCCGTTGGGTCGACAGTGGACTGTGGAGTATTTAGTAGGGAGGAAATTTCACAACTGGACTTGTTACACAGGTGGCATCCTATCACGGTACCATGCTGGAATTCACTGAGCTCCTGAGAGCGACCCATTCTCTCACTAATGTCTGTAGGAGCAATCTGCATGACTAGGTGCTTGGTTTATACACCTGTGGCCATGTGATTCGAACACCTGAATTCAATGCTTTGGATGGGGGAGTGAATACTTTTGGCAATATAGTGTAGAAGTGCAGGAACTACATCCAGAGCAAAAGGAAACCTCTGAACACAAACCAGACTGTACAGCTGTTCTTATTTCCAAAGAACAAGAAAAACAACACACCTTGATTCCAGCATCACCATCACTTCACGGCTGTAGCGACTGATCAGTGCCAGACGGGATCCGGACCCGGGGGTTTGACATTAATACCCGCTTCATGCCTGTGGAGCCTGGCGAGAAATGAAAAAGTCCATGGCATCAGGCATTCGAGCATTTCCTACTATACTGCACACGAGATTTTAGACCATGTTAAGAAGCGGTTGGCTGTAGTGAATGATGTCAGTCTTCCATTCCCAAAGCCATCATGGAGCAGTCCAGTCATACCACATATCAGATAATAACGACCGTCCAACTGTGTAAAACATAAACTAAGGACTGAATGAAGCTCACCAGACAGCCCCCTGTGACTGAACCGTACCTACTAGTGTGTAATCCCTCCACCAGCACCAATAACAGCTGTGATTGGATTTGGCATGTACTGGACAAGTTTAAGGATGTAGGCCACATCAGTGTTCAGACACTCTTACATCAAAGAATTGGTCAGTTGGTCCAGATTTGGTGGATGCCTTCCCTGGCACAATTCCGAGGAGAATTCCCTGTACACTGGGATTTTAGCCACTGCTGGTAGACCCGTATGACCGTGCGCTTCCATACACCTGCAGATTCAGCTACTTCCTTCACACTATGGTCTTTGGCACGCCCAAATGCAGTCACTCCTTTTAGCCCATCATTAACATCTGCTTTGGAGCCATTTTCCACACATGGAACGAGACATTCCCTGCACTGTACCACCTCTTCCCAATCTATGGATCCTGTCACTCACACCTCGCAGGGATTTATAGCCCCATCATCCTCGTGCAGCAGCGCCATCTGCAGGAGCCTGAAGGTACAACCACCTTAAACACTCATTTTTTTGTTCATATAATAATAAACATGCACAAGCATCATCATTCAGTCACGGAGACAAGCTATAGTTTTCAGGCGGTAGTGTTCGGACGATTACTACCATTTAATACAGCACGCTGATTTATATAGAAGAGCTACACATCACTATAGGAGTCATACCATTACTGTAGTTATTACTGCCATCCAGAGTTCCTTCTTCAGACTTTAAACCAAAGTACAAACAGCAAATGTGCTTTTCCACATTTAATCTACAGTATTATGCACATTATATGCAGTATTTCACTGTATTTCAGTGTTGGCAAGTACCTGTTGTTCTTTACATTGTCTGGAAATTTCATGATGAATGGACTAAAAGAAATGGCCCCCAGAATTACTTGGGAAAGACGTCTGGTTCCATTGACTTGCATTACAAGTAAAATACACTCATCATCAACAGAATAGCTGCACCCAGAGAGAATCAAGCAACAGGAATGAAACTTGGTGTGTAGGTTTGACATCGTGAGACATGCCAATGATTCAAGTTTCACTCTCGACCGCACGTGAGACGTAAGCAAGGACCGTCCTTATCTCTGTACCTGACTGACCCAACAGCCACGATTGCAGACATCCAGCGAGCAGTGATGTCCTCCATGAGTCATCCTGTTAGTGCAGCACCATTGGCAGACGGCTGCACCACGCAG
>CM067479.1:6795681-6844480 GCA_034552555.1 Semaprochilodus insignis
AACACAACACACTATAATAAACTATAACACACTATAATACACTATAACACCCTATAATACACTATAACACACTCTAATAAATTATAACACACTATAACACACCATAACACTCTATAATACACCATAACACTCTATAATACACCATAACACACTATAACACACTATAATACACCATAACACACTATAATACACTACAACACACTATTATACACTATAACACACTATAATACACCATAACACACTATAATAAACTATAACACACTATACTACACTATAATACACTATAACACACTATAATACACCATAACACTCTATAATACACCATAACACAACACACTATAATACACTATAACACACATTATAACACCCTATATCTCACTATAACACACCATAACACACTACAATACACTATAACACACATTATAACACCCTATATCTCACTATAACACTCTATAAAGCTGATACTGATTCACCTCCAAGATCACTTCATATCACTACACACCTCTAATACACACATACGGTACATATAACATGTTTCTCTCTGTCACTGATTTTTGGTCACTTTTTCTTGTTCTGTCCTTTTTCTCTCTCCTCTCTTATCCTCTTTATTTCTCTCCTTTATCACTCCCTCTCTTCAAGCTCTCTTTCTGTTATCACTCTTGTTCCTCTTTTCACTCCCTTTCTCTCCGTTATGTCTCTTCTTTTCTTCCTCTCTTCTCTGTTATCCCTCTCCCTCCTCTCTCATCCTCCCCATTTCTCTCCTTTGTTTCTCCCTCTGTTCACACTCCCTTTCTCTGTTATCACTCTTATTCCTCTCTTCACTCCCTTTCTCTCTGTTACCTCTCTCCTCTTATCCCCCTCTCTCTGTTATCCCTCTCCTCTCTCATCCTCCCCATTTCTCTCTTTTGTCTCTCCCTCTTTTCAAGCTCTCTTTCTCCCTGTTTGCACTCTTGTTCCTCTCTTTGCTCCCCTTCTCTCCTTTATCACTCTTTCTCCTTTCATTCTCTCTCTTCTTCTCCTTTATCTCCCTCCCTTCTTTTTATCACTCTCTTTCTTCTTTGTGTGTCTCTCTTGGATTGTTGGATCTAAGGGCTCATTAGTAAAGACAGTGTGTCCATAAAGAACCATGCATTCTATCTAGAACCATCTCCATGCTTAACCATTATTTGCATGGTGCTCACGGAGAATGTGTTCAATATGGTTCTGTGCAACACCAAGAAGGGTTCTCCTATTGTTACAATGTCAAGTTTGTAACACTTTTAAAAAAGCAGGGTTCCTTCAGGGTTCTTTAGTTAAGATGACCAGTTATGTCATTGTACTGTAGAACTGTAGAACCATTTAATGCTTAACTGGTTCTTTGCTTGGTAAAATGGTTCTTCATGTTGATGGAGTACGCATCATGTATGGTTCTATGTAGTACCCAGAAGGGTTCTGCTATTGATAAGCCTATAAAAACACTTTTTTAAAAAGCATGGTTCTTCAAGGGCTCTTTAGTAAAGCGAAGGGTTCTATTTAGAACAAAAAGTTCCATATAGAACCATTTCATGGTTAACGGGTTCTTTGCTTGGTTAAATGGTTCTTCAGATTGATGGAGTATGCAGTATGGAGTATGGTCCTATGGTTCTGTGTAGCACCAAAAAATGTCCTGCTATTGTTATTGTTGTCAAGCTTGTAACATGGGTTCTTCATGGGTTCTTTAGTTAAGATGATGGCTCTAGAACAATGCACTCTATGTAGAACCATTTAATGCTTAAATTGTTATTTGCTCTGTCAAATGGTTCTTTAGATTGATGGAGAATGCATCGTGTATGGTTCTATGTAGCACCATTGTTATTGGTTCTGCTATTGTTAAACCATCAAGTTTGTAACAACACGACTGATGGAGACTGTGTTGTTGTATGTGGTTCTGATGGTGGTGTTGTATATGGTCCTATAGAACCTTTTTATAAATGGTTCTATATAGCACCAAAGGTAGTTCTTCTACTGTTACAAGCTTAACACTGTAAAGCCATTTCAGCATGAAATGGTTCTACATAGAACTCACTGTTCTAAACCACTCTAGAATCATGTTTACCACTACCTTAAACAAAGAACCCCTGCAGAACCATGTCGCTTAAGTGTGCGGCGCAGTATAAGCAGGAAGCTCGGTGGCCTCGTCTGCTTCAGCGCCGCTCCTCAGCTCGGCTCCACGTTCTCTCGTCACTCACACACTCGCACAAACACATGCGCCGACACTCCTCCCACTCCTCCTCCCACTCTCCCTCTCTCTGTTCCTTTCGTCCTCCGCACGTGAGGGAGCGCGTGCACCCGCACCACGTGTGTGAAATGAGGAAGAGATTTGAAAACACGCGAAGAGACAGACTCCCTGCCTCCCTCCCTCACTCTCTCCCTCCCTCTTTCCCTCCCTCCCTCTCTCGCTCGTTCGCTCGCTCACTCACTCACTTCCTTTCTTTCTTTCTGTCTTTTTTTTATGGCTCAGGCCAAACTGTCCTGCTGTCCCGTTATCTCTTATTGATCTCCAAATCTCTTCTCTCCCTCCCTCCCTCTCTGCCTCTCTCTCTCTTTTATCTCGTGCACTGTCCCTCTGACTGATAGCAGTTACTGTACATTCCAGGCCCAACCCAACAATAAACAAACACGCCGGGCCTCATGAATCAAACCCTTCAGGCTGGTTCAGGTTGCTGTAAGGCTGCGCTGCTGTTAAAGGGCGCATATCTTGGAAAACCGTCACTCCCCGCTTCATATAACACCCATCTCATCCCATCTTCTAAGCCGCTTCATCCTTCTGGAACGCGGTGGCTGCTGGAGCCTACCCCAGAGCTGATTGCGCGGAAGGCAGGAAACAGCCTGGACAGGCCGCCAGTCCATCACATGGTAGACCTACACACTCACACCCACAGCTAGGGGGTGCGATTTAGCATCTCCAGTTCACCTGACCGCATGTCCTTGGACTGTAGGAGGAAACCGGAGCACCCGGAGAAGGAAACCCATACAGACATCCTAGACGTAGGGTGGCCACATGTTCAGTTTTAGGCTGGACAGTCCAGTTTTTCAACTCCCAGTCCGCCTTAGTACCTGGGCAGACGCCTATTAGTCCTCTTTTCGGGATGAACTATTTAAAATGTTCACTCGCCAACAATATCACGTGTGTCATTGGCTCACGTCCGTGTCAATGCCATGCATTTCATTGGTTTACCAAGGTCATGTGACATCGTGACTCGCCTACCGGCTAACCGCAGGTCAGCCCTCTAAATGCTAGTCAGTTAGTTAGCTCCCGTCTGACTCACGAATGTCAACCATTCCACCCAGTTAGGTGAGTAAAGCATCATGTATGTGTTATATAGGTTAGGAAATGATGTTAACTCTGTTCTAGTGTCATTCCCCAACCTCCTTTATGATGTCCTCCTTTTTGGGGTTATGAAAGTGGCCACCCTACCCAGACACCCCAGCAGGGAATCAGGGAAAACCCAGGTCGTTCTTGCTGTGAGGCGACAGTGCTACCCACTGCGCCACCGTTTGATTCAGTCGACTCCCAGCATTCTGACTCTTAGGGTCATTGGCCAACAGTCAATCCTGACTTCCAAGAGTCAAAGAATTGACTCCTTTGGGATCGACTCCCCGTCACAACTCTTTGGTTCAGACTTCAGGAAATGGGCTAAAGGCCTTACCCTGCGTTCACAGTAGCAGGCTACAAGCCGCTCACGTCAAATCTGCAAAATCCCTTGAGCGAACGTCTAACGGAACCCTGGTTAGTCTAGTGCAACATACAAAGTACTTTAGCTATTGCCTAGAATTTGGCAGAGTGCCCATATTCCACAGGCTATTAGCATGTTATTTCATTGACTCCAAAGGCTACATGACACCTACATAAACATGTCATGACACTGCTTATAAATGCTTTCTTTCAACAGGCCTCATTTGCTATAAAGATTACACGTGCCAAATGCGATCAGCATTAGCTAAAGTCACCGTTATGACAGATGACTTTATGCATATTTGAATGAGCATTTATAAACAAGCCAGCTTTCTCATTATGTCGGTTGTCATAACAAGCTTATGTAGGTATCATGTAACCTTATGAACAGCACCCTACAGTAAAGTGCTACCAGTCGTTTTGTCACTCCAGCTGCCAGTTCCATTGTTCAGCCCATTTACATCATTTCATAACAAATGGACTGACAGAAATTTTCCGAAATTTGGACCTCCGTGATGAGTTAATTGTTATTCCTTCTCATTCAAAGTTACAGCTTTAGACATGCAAGGCACACAAATGAGCTCGGTCCAGATTTGTGGCCGATTCATAAAGCAGTCCAGCCTGAAATATGAACCAAACTGCAATCCCTCAGGGACGTATGGGAAAAAACCAGCTCCGCCACTCCTTACGTATTGTGTGGATCCTTTGGAAAACCAGCGATGCTTCCTGACAGCCATGAACAGTACAACATTTAATCTGTTTTCCAACATCTTCTACTCCAGTAACTGTGCTACAGACCGTCTGCAGGAACAACATCATTGTACCATCGCAGTGGGAATGGGCCAGGCTAAAAGTGCTTTTGGTTGGTCTTATGGAAATGTGTGACATCACAACCACGAAAAGGTAAAAACAGGCTGTTTTTGCAGTGTAGTTTCCACCATGGGCTGGGAAATGAATGGTACCTTAGGAAAATTACAACGTTACTAACATATGACATCAAACCCTTCTTGTTTCGTAAAGGAAAATCCAGCTTTCCATGGAATATTCCCTTTAAAAAAAATCCCATAAACTACATTATCCCAGTGACCAACAGAATTCAATTAGAAGCTGCTAGCATAGTCTAAAAGTGATGCAAATGACATAATTCAAATTATAAGCGTGAACAAATGATATTAAAACACAACTGCATGAAGTAACTGGACCGCTACGAAAGACCAAAACTCACCGTGCAGGCAGTCGGCGGTTCTCATCATATCCAGGCCTAGCAGCGTGGGCGAGGAGGAGGCCGACGAAGAAGACGACGATGACGATGATGACGAGGAGCAGGGCAGCGGGGACGTGGGCATGCACTGGGAGCTTTGTGAGGGAACCTGTGCGGCGTTGGAGCCGCCGTTAATGCTGCCCATGCCGTTCTCTGTCAGGAACTCTTCCAGGTCCATGTACTGCAACTGGAACAGGCCACCATCAGAAGGCAGCGTCCGCTCCCACAGTGGCCCGCCCAGAAACCCATTAGTGCCATTGGAGAACCCGCTCGTGCTCGAGCTGCTGCTGCCGCCGTCCGCCGCGAGGCCGCCAGTGCCCCTCCCGCGCACAGGGCAACGACCCAGAGAGTCCTCATCCACATCTAACCGGTCCTTATCTGAGAGAGACAGACAGAGAGACAGACAGAGAGACAGAGAGAGAGAGAGAGAGAGAGAGAGAGAGAGAGATTGAGAGAGAGAAGCAGCTCAAAAAAAGATGGTCCTTCATGGCTTCTACATAAAACTATAAACACTTGGAGAACCATTTGCATGCTTAGGTAGTTCTTTGTCCAGTGGAATGCTTCTTCAGATTGACGGAGAATGACATAGAACCTTTGTTGACAGTAGTTCTATAGCACCAGAAAGGGTTCTGCTATCGTTATGATGTCAAGCTCAAAAGAGCTCTCTCTTCTTTAAGGGTTCTTTAGCAGGCAGTGGTTCTACTTTGAACCATAAGTTATATATAGAACCATCTGCATGCTTCAGTGGTTCTTCAGATTGACAAAAATATGGTAATATGGTTCTACATATGGTTCTACATAGAGGTTTTTGGTAAACAGCTCTATACAGCACCAAAAAGGGTTCTGCTATTGTGACAACGTTAAGCTTGTAACAATCAAAGAACCCTCTTGGTGTTATATAGAACCATACCATACAACACATTCTCCATCAATCAGGAACCATTTCTCCATGCAAGTAACCATTGGTTCTTCAAGCATTCTTTAGTAAAGACAATGAAACCATGAACACTCAAAGAATCATTTGCTTCCTAAATGGTTCTATATATGGTGAAATGGTTCCTCAGAGTGACGATCTGAAGAACCATGTCAGCGTGTAAATGTTTCTTGAAGTCCTTACTAAAGAACCTTTGAAGAACCTTTTTTTGTAAAAGCGCCATGGAGGTATAAATCTATGACCTCACAAATATAAATAAAGCAAAATAAATAAATAAATAAATAAATAAAACAAAAGTATGGACACAAAGTTTTCAGGACAGCTGCTAATGTTTTAGCTAGGCTAATGTAGTCCAGTCCACATTTACACATTTACATGCTTATTGCTAATAGGGTTCCATCAAAGAGTTATTAATGTGGAAATTAAGAAATTAAGTTGTGGAACTTTTGTTAAGCCGTGATGTATCGCCCTTCATGTCCAGGTTCTAGACTCTACTCTACTGGCTGAGGTTCTCGTGGTTTAAACAGATCTGGGTCCAGAAAACTACCCAGTTATCATTCTAGCTCTTTCCTTGTGGTGAGAAAGAGAAGAGGATAGTCTGAGAGTTGATAAGGGGAGTCTAATGTTAGCTAGCTAGTGACCCTAGCTAACGCTAGCACCCACTGGCAAAAGCTAACCTGGCTTCTTGTGGAGACCCTTGATGTAGTCTGTGGGTTTTATAGAGTGTTTCTGGCTATGAACCCATATCTTTGTGATTTGGTTGTCAGACCTGCTGGTCAGATGAGCCGACGAAGACAGCTAACTAGCTAGCTAGCTAGCTAAAGTGGAGCTAAACCTAGCTATCTTCACTTTAACTGGGCAGCACATAAAAACAGCTAACAAACAGGACATAAAGATGTCGGTTCATAGCAAACAACACCCTATACAAAAAAAAAAACAGCAAACCTTCAGGCATTTAATGCTATTTCAAATGTATTTTACTGTATGTTAACTTCCTAAACTCCCTATTACAAATTTGAGCTTTACGTATATGGAATGTATATGGAAAATCCGAAAATAGTAAGTTTTCTTCTGGGGGGGGATTTTTGCTATTTTGCTTCAAAGCACCCCGCCCCTCCACGTCCTTCCTCTAAAGACTCCTACAAAGGACTTTTGGCTAAAAGTGAAGGAACCTTTAAGGTGCTTTGGGGTCTTTAAGGTGCTTTGGGGCCTTCAAGGTGCTTTGGAATCTTTAAGGTATGTCGTAAACTAAAATATCTCTTGTGTAATCACTTCAGATCAAAACAGGTTCCTTTGATTCAGAAACAAACAACCTACTGCTGATCCTTCTTACTCACTAATGCATGGCAGTACTCTTAAGTCTGCCTTAGAGTGTAATATCTCGCCACTTATTGGCTCCTTAGTTGTTCGCATGGTGTCTGTACACGTAGTAATCCTAATGTAAAGTTGTAGTCCATGTTCCCAGAACAAAGCTGTACCTTTCAGGGTACATACACCATCACTGGGGTGGTACGCTATTTCATAGTAGTCACACACATTGGGTTTCACTGAGTCCATATACCTTACAGTGTGTCTTCTTTCCCAGTCCATTTTTAAAACCCGTTCATGGTGAAGGGAATATCTTATATTTACTATCCTCAGGAATAACTCCTGAAAGGTGAACAACTTGTACAACTTTTAAATGGAGACTAAATAAACATGCAAGAAAGTAGGGCTGGCCCGAATACCATCTTTGGGCTCCGGAGAGTTGGCACCGATTAGAAGCAAATACTTGTTCTTTTGTTAGGGGGTTACTTGAGCCCAAAAAAACGACTCAGTTATCATTCTAGCTGTTTCCTTGTGATGAGACAAAGAAGAAAAGATGTCTGCAGTCAATAACCGAGTTACAGTTCTTATGCCAATGAAGGAAAACAAAGTTTGGTGCCACAGGGCTCTAATGTTAGCTAGATGGCGAACCAAGCTAATGTTAGCACTTACTGGCAAAGCCAAACTGGCCTTTAGGGTTTTTAGGGTGTTTCTTGCTATGAAGCCATGTCTTCGTGTTTCAGTTCTCAGGCTTGTCAGTCAGAAAAGGGCTGATGAAGATGGCTAGCTATCTAGCTAATGCGGAGCTAAGGCTAGCTATATTAGCTTTATCTGGACAGCACATAAAACAGCTAACAGCCGGAACATGAAGATGTGGGTTCATAGCAAGAAATACCCTATAAACCGTACAGTCTAGTCAAGCGTCTCCGCAAAGGGCCAGTTTGGAGTTTGCCAGTGGGAGCTAACGTTAGCTAGTTGCGCTAGCTATAGCTAGCTAACATTAAAGCCCACTAATTATGTGTATCTGTGTGTTAAACTACAATGAACACAGAACTGCACCTCGGTGAACAGACCAACCTCAGTAACCGACCTCGGTTAGGTAGAGGTTTGGAGCTGGACGTGTTAACAAGCGGACTAGAGTGAAAGAACTGAACCCTTTTAAACCCACACTGGAGCTGAATAAACAAGGAAGCCACTGTATAAAGGTTTACAGGGTCTGTGATTGTTATTGTGTCTGTCTCTTACCGCCACCAACCTGAACTGAAGCGGGACGATGCGAGTGAGCCTATTAGAGATAACGGCGTGCTGATGGTGTGACAGAGTTACCGACCAGAATGAATGATCGTTACAAGAGAGCCTTAGCAGTGCTGAAAAAGGGAGGACGCTCAACATCTGGCATACAGCGGCAAAACCTGGTCAAATTCACAGCTATGGACGGCTGATTGCAGCTAATCACTGTTGTTCTGGGACCTCCCCCTGACTGTGATTGGTCATAATCACCACCTCATTTGTTCCGAGACCTCCTCCTGACTGTGATTGGTCCTAATTACTGGGTCGCTTGTTATGAGACCTCCTCCTGACTGTGATTGGTCCTAATCACCACCTCGTTTGTTCCGAGACCTCCTCCTGACTGTGATTGGTCCTAATCACCACCTCGTTTGTTCCGAGACCTCCTCCTGACTGTGACTGGTCCTAATCACCACCTCATTTGTTCCGAGACTTCCTCCTGACTGTGATTGGTCCTAATTACTGGGTCGCTTGTTATGAGATCTCCTGACTGTGATTGGTCCCAATCACTGCGTCGCTCCCTGACTGTGATTGGTCCTAATTCCTGCCTTGTTCCGAGACCTCCTCCTGACTGTGACTGATCCTAATCACCACCTCATTTGTTCCGAGACCTCCCCCTGATTGTGACTGATCCTAATCACCACCTCATTTGCTCTGAAACCTCCCCCTGACTGTGATCGGTCCTAATCACCACCTCAATTGTTCCGAAACCTCCCCCTGACTGTAATTGGTCCTCATCACCACCTCGTTTGTTCCGAAACCTCCTCATGACTGTGATTGGTCCTCATCACCACCTTGTTTGTTCCGAAACCTCCTCCTGACTGTAATTGGTCATAATCACCACCTCATTTGTTCCGAGAACTCCCCCTGACTGTGATTGGTCCCAATTACTGGGTCGCTTGTTATGAGACCTCCTGCTGACTGTGATTGGTCCTAATCACCACCTTGTTTGTTCTGAGACCTCCTCCTGACTGTGATTGGTCCTAATTATGCCTCGTTTGTTCTGAGACCTCCCCCTGACTGTAATTGGTCATAATCACCACCTCGTTTTTTCCAAGACCTCCCCCTGACTGTGATTGGTCCTAATCACCACTTCATTTGTTCCAAGACCTCCCCCTGACTGTGATTGGTCCTAGTCATTGAATTGTTTGTTCTGAGACCTCCCCCTGACAGTGGTTGGTCCAAATTATGGCCTTGTTTGTTCTGAAACCTCCCCTTGACTGTGATTGGTTGTAATCAACTCCTCGTTTGCTTTGAGACCTTCCCTTGACTGTGACTAGTCCCAATCAATGTGTCGTTTGTTCAGAGACCTCCCCTTGACTGTGACTGGTACTAATCACTCCCTGGATTGTGCTGAGATACTGCCCCCTAGTGCTCACACCTAAGTTACATGCACATTCATGGACGGAAAACCAGTGCAAGCGAAGAATAACTCAGGTCAAGTGCAAAACTGAAGAAGCAAACGTCAGACACTAATCATGTTTTGGTCGATGTAGCACATTTGGAGTGAAAAGAGAGAAGACTGGCTAGATTTGATTCTTCGCTAAACTATGGCCACCTGTTCCAAAAAAATAATTAGCCAATGAATTTAACCACAAGCCTGCTACAGAAAAGACCTTAACCACTACGTCTCATGTTACACAGAGTGAAGTGTCCTTACCCTTGACTTCACAACAGTCTCTGAAGCGCTGGTCCCCCTTCATTGGCAGCTGCAGTAGGGATTTGAGGTTAGCCACAGAGTTTATTTGTCCACCGCTCAGGGAACCTCCAGGCTGGTTAGAGCTGCTGCACTGCGGGCTGGCTCCAGCAGGGGGCAGGTCAGGGGGCAGGAGCTGAGAGAGCGGCCCGGCCATCAGCTGACGCTGGACGAGTTCACTACTGCTCAATGGACAGGGAGCAATAAATCACATGGCCCTTTATGGTGAGTAATCAACTGCTATCTTGGCAAGAGAACACAACTTTGATGTAGGCAATGTGTCTAGTACATACAGAGGACCTGTTTCAACCTAGTTCTAGATACGTTTACAATGAAATCAAGAGAACGGGTCATTAATGTAGTCTACAGAGGGCAAACACACTACACAGTCTGCGAGCAAGTCCTTGGGGAAATCCAGTCCGCAGTTTTGTGGCATCCCAGCTTCCAATACACATGTACCAACAAGGCTGAAGTCCTATTTGCCTGCTTCTTTTCCAGATGTGGCATTCCACCTTAAATGCTGCAGCAGAATTCAATTCAACTTTATTGTCATTATACCAGTGCAGGGTTACAGTACAGTGCGGTAATTAATATAAAAGATAGATAGTAACATATAACAGCCGTAATGATAATAATATTAGTAATACTAGTAGTAATAGTGCAAGGACAGAAAAACACAGATGTGCATAGACAGGTAAACAGATGTGCAAAGGCAGTAACTGTGTGCCAGAATGTTACTGGGGTGCTAACAGCAGTTAGCATATGCAGTAGGCCGAAATACAGCTTAGCGTTGAGTGTACATATAGGAAAGTACAGTGTGTTGAGGTAGCCGGGTGTGCAGTTCAGCATGTGTTGGTAATAGTGTACAGTGCAGGTAGTGATAATAGCAGCTCAGTGTTCAGGTAAACAGATAAAACAGCCATACAGTTTACAGCAGAGATGTTCAGTCTATAGGACACACAGCTTAGACTGTAACTACTGCACCATTTAAGGTGGAATGGGAAATAAGAAGCAGGTAAATAGCATGCTAGCTTCAGCCTAGTTATGTGCCACATACAAAGTGTTAATGGATATGGACCGGGCTATGGCCCCCCAGGATTGGGTTGGTTATAACTGGACACTCATCTCCTGCTGTCAGCAGCTAACACTGTAGTACACTACAATACATGATCAGTGGATATATGCAGTATATCTAATATTTCACATTATGGGACCGATAGAAGACAATCACACGCCTATGGAACATTGTAGAATTGGTGGGGCAAGGATTGTTTCACTTGACCAAATGACAAATGAAAAATATCTGAAAGCAAAACTAATATTTGTTAATATAAAGTCGCTGTAAGAACATTATAAGCTAACATGTTAGCCAAATTTCAGCTCATTTATTGTGCTGTGCTGGTAAATAATGTCTCCAAACAAACATTATCTCCCATTGCAGCAAGACGATTGATCATCATTATAGGTCACTTGGGAGTCAAAGTAAAAAGTGTGTACAAACAGAACTGGAATAACCGGACGTTCAGGACCACCAAGCCACCAGGAGGACCCACAGATATGCTGTGCTTTCAGCTTCAGGTCCTTACAGGGTCCACATCTTTGAAAACTGAACTGTCCTTCCCTCATGGAAGCTTGAAGTGGTACATAAAACTTAGGTGAAGCTGCACTGGATGTCACAATAACAAACACATACTGCAGTTTAGCCCCGCCCACCCTGGCTGAAGTCAAAGGACTGTTATATGACCAGGACTGCTTTTTGAGTGAGCCTGCCAATCAAAGAGAAGCTTGTTTACATATATCCATCTTAATGGAACAATCTGCTTATTTCTATGGTATAAAAAGAGATATATGAGCCCTATAGCCCTATACGAGCTGGGTTACCTAGTGTAACCTGGGCACGCTGATTTTAAGCCAGTGTGAATCTGACGTGTCTGTAATAATACCTGCTATAATTCGCCCTACACAGAGCTTCTCTTGCTCAAATCCACATCTCGGCAACTCGGTAACAAAGCTGGCTAATAGAAAACGGACAAGACTTTTTGCAACCTGAAGACGACGGTAACTGCTAAATGGAGTTCAGTTTGACCCAACTCATTAATCCTGAAGTTCAGGACCAGATTACTGAAATCCACAAAACGCTCAATGCTAACCTGTATGCTGTTTAGCCGCACAGTGTGTTGTTATTGTTTCGGGACTGTGTTGCTGGCCATATAACACTGCTGTCAATGTCCACATGCTGATGTTCGAATCTGGGCTATTTGGGGTCATTTGAAGAAATTACAGAGATCCTTCATACCGTACGACCCAAACAGTCAGATCCTGCACAGTAGAAGTCTGCCTGGGATTGATTTATTAATCCCGCTCTTATCAAAAATAGACAGAATTCCCATTCTCCCACATGTAATGTAGAGGCATACTCCCGCTCCCGCCTGCAGTCCCAACCGGGGGTAAATGATATCCAATATTTGATACTATTATCCACAAATAATTGACTCGGATCGACCTTTAGTGGGCTTAATTGTGGTGTACTGGCCTTTCAGTCAGATGAGGCTGACTGACCGTCTAAAGGCGCCATCATTTATGTAGCACAGTATTATTACTATTATTATCATCCGATATAGACTATTTATTCATATTTCATATTCATATTCACATTTCCGGACTTCCTACAATGAAACTAATCCAGCTGGAATAGGGCAAAAGGCATAAAAGCACCCAAATCTAATAAGCAGTATAGTATAGTATGGCATGGTATATACTATACTGCTATATAGTATAGCGTATAGAAGTATGGGACAGTATATATAATATATACTGCACTGCTATATAGTAGTATATAGTATATAGTAGTATAATATGTATAATACATACTACTCTGCTATAGTACATAGTACTATAGTACAGTATATATAGTATATAAACAGTATAGTTATCTTTAAATAAGTATACTGTAGTATAACCAAAACCAACTCTGAACACATCCATTATGTGCTGAAACAGCCCCCTGGTATTCGGGGGGCCCATGTTGGCTGGCAATTCCAGTGTTGGCGTGCAGCAAGCCTTCCATTGTCAGACTCTCCGGGGAGACTGCAGTACCTATCGTCACTTAACGTGGCCGAGAACCACCTACTACTACAGGAACAGGAGATTCGACTGACATACAACACGACCATTCGCAACCCGGCTATTTGGCGTGACGTATACGAAGGAAACTGAGTCTTGAAAACGGAGTCACGACATAAACAGTCCCTCTGGAAACATGGCAGCATAGGATGGGCGGAGCATCTGTGCTCTGCTCACTAGGTTGAACTCCCGTTGGAAACTAGACTGATTCCAGCCATACACGGAAGTGCGTATATGCGGAAGTCCGGATAGCCAATCAGAACGCAGCTGGCAGAATCCTGACAGTGTGGCCCCTAAAGATACCAGACTCTGGCTGAGACTAGTGAGCAGCTAACTCACTCACCATAGCGGTGCTGATGCTTCAGTGGTGGTTGATGGTTCAAGGCACTCAGTAACGAAGGTTACGGCACATAGTGACAATTGCTGGGCTAAGTGGGTGAACCAACCTGCTACAGCGCCCCCTTGGGGCAGACCACTTCCACTGCAGCTTTAGTAGTATAGATTGTGGTGTATGATAACATCATAAGTTTATTTTCAGGGACCCCCAATAATTTGGATTTTGAGGTATTCATGGGGTCCAACAGGTGAACTAAGACCACCCCCCCAACCCAACAAACATCGGGCTATATTGCCTATGTCAGTCTTGTGTGGTGCACTACAGTTGCAAACTCTAATCTGTTGACAGCAGAAGATTACAGGCCAACCAGATCCTACTGGGTCCAAGAAGTCCACAGAAGTCCTGAACGCCTCTTACCTGGTACAGGTGTGCCCGGATACAGCAAAAGCTGTACTGGAACGGATTTCCCCACGGACTGGAATGGCCCTGATTAGACAGTATAGCAAGCCCACTCACAGTGCCCAGTGTGTAGCTCACATTAATCACCCGTGTCCATGATTTCTGAGCAGATGTGACCACCAGGTCCAAACTCCACACGCTAACACTAACATCCAGCACGCATATCCAACAGCCATGTAGCTGCGAAGGCAAGGGACACCGAGCAAACTCACCTTGGTTCTTCTTAGCAGCAGAGGATTTCAGAGGAGAGTCATGCTACTGTAATGCATATGGTGGTAATCCAGAGCCTGAAACCGCTCAAAACCAGTCCAATCCCTTCTCCCAGCCTGGCTTTCCGGGTCCAAACTTTCCAAAAATCAGCAATATTAATAACGATATCAATAATAACGTTAATAGTAACACTAATAATGCAGACTGTTACGGAGAGTAAGCAGATCTTGCAGATGAAAAAAAAAAGTTATTTTGGAAGAAAAGGAGGATCCGGCAGAAATGCACAGGAGGGAAAGCAGCGTCGTCCTTCTCGAGATAAAAAAAGCAAATGAAAACAAAACGAGCGAAAAAAACGTGCACGAGACGCCAGTCGCAGCGGCGCGTGTGATTGGTTGGATGTTATCGTGTTTTTTTTCCCCTCTCGCTCGCGCGCTCTCATCCACTCGCTCTATCGCTGTTTTTTTCCCCTTCTTCTTCTTTTTCTTCTTCTGCTTCTTTTTTTCCCCTTCCTCTCCGGCGATCCCTCGCTTCGTCCTCCGTGTGTGTGTGTGTGCGCGCGCGCTCGCGTGTGTGTGTATGTGTGTGTGTGTATGTCTCAGGCTCCTCGCTCAGCTGGAACGAACACGGGCGAAGTCACGTGACGTCACACACCACCACCCCCCCCCATACACACACACCAGTACCTCTCGCGCTCGCCCCGCCTCATGAATATTAAAGAGACACGCCTCCTCGTGAGAGGCACGCGCGAGTACGCGGATCCGTCAATGATTAACAAATAAACCAACCAATAATAACCTCACATGATCGATGTCGGGGCAGGGAGGCAAGATTGTGCGGGATTCAGCCGTAAACAACGCTTCAAAGCAAAGCAGCGAGCCTATAAAAACGTTTACTTTTATTAATATTTAAGTTTTTAATGTTTATTTTCTGTTAAATAAACAACTTGTTTGTTGTTCACACGTATTGTTTACCTGCTTTGTTGTAAATAAGCCGAAAAACGGCTGCTATATCAGTAAAATTATTATTTAGTTATTGTTGTTGTTGTTATTATAATTGTACGTATTAAAGTGTGTCACGCGCCTTCGTGATGGTGTATCAGTAAATATATAAATAAATAAATAAATAAACAAAAAAGGGCGCGAGAAAAAGCGAGCGCGAGAGACAGAGCAAGGTCTTTTTTTTCACCTCGCTGGTAATCCGCTGAAAACGTGAGCTGCTCGTGCACGCGGGCGTCCCTCCACAACACCGGGACGCTCCACGAGAGCACATGGCCGCGGCACGCGCGCACGCCGCCGGCCGGACAGCCGCTCCGCCGCCATTGGCCGCGAGTCACGAGCTCCCCGCCTACCTCGCGCGCGCGGATTGGCCGGGGCGTGGCGCTAGGCCCCGCCCACACATTCCCCCCATGCTACAGCCGCGTGAGGCCGCACAGCGCCAGAGCAGCAGCCAGAAACCGTGAGCACGGCGAGTACGAGCCACAGTTCCAGGGATCGCCAGGGATGAAGCTGGTAATCCTTAAGTGCAGCACCAAAAGCCTAAAGATCCCACAGACAGAGGCAAACATGACAGCGGCCCGGAGATATACAGCAGACCACCCACGAGGACACGTCTTTACAACAAGTGTTAATATTAATAGGACACCAAATAAATAATTTTAAGGTTTATAGGGACCCTAAATAGGGAATACCATCGATCATCCTTTCTTTAGAGGCTCCATATCACCAAACAACAACATGTTTACAGCACAATTGCGCTGAGGTTGTGAAGAGTGTTTTAAAGGTGCAGTATGTAAGATTTAGAGCTGGGATCTATGATCAGAAATGGAGTATAATATACAAAGCTATGCTCTCATTACTGTATAACTACCTGTAACTACAAACCGTTGTGTTGTTAGCTTAGAATTAGCATTCATATCTACACATGAACGGCTCGTCTTCCAACAGGGACTACAACCGCCATGTTTCTACAGTAGCCCATAACAGACACACGCCACACGCTGGTTGTAGAGAGAGACTCTCACACTGTTACACGGAAGCAGCAGCTTGAATAAGGTGGTGCTATAGCACCGACTCTAAAACACACAGATGTTAAAACTGTTCAGCTTCTTTTTTGATAGCTTCTTGTTTTGAAATTTCCAGTTCCACCTTAAATGGAACACCTCAAGCACTAGAATATAACCGCATCATCTTTTAAGGTGAACCTGAACTGAATTAACATCATACAGACAGTAAAACTTTTAAACGCTGAGTTACTACGCTGTACTAATGATATGAGCCGCTCAGTGTGTAGAACAAATACTGGGGTTTCAGTGGACTGCAATACGCAATGTCACCACTACAGGTTACACACTGCTCCTTTAAGGCCAAACTGTTTATTAAAGAACAGAGCTTGTTCACATAGATCAGATGCATAATAGCATAAACAGCCAGTGCTTGTCGAAGGGATAAATTAAAGACGTGTAAAAATGAATATGGAAAAAGAAAAGTGGCCGTATACAATCATCATCAAAGTAACAGCTGCACCCAGAAGGAAGTGTGGGATTGCAGGTGTGTTGGGAAGGAAGATAAAGGTCACCAGGATCAATAAATGATGATAAATTTAGACTGATATGATCAATATTTATTGATCTACACATACAGAAGTCTGTCTCTCAGTATGGCGTCGGGCCGCCGTGTTTGCTAACCCAACATGCCAGACGTCTCGGCATGGAATTCCTAATGGTGTCCTGTGATACTCCATCCCATGCAGCTTGAATATCCTTACAGAGTTCCTGCAGATGGTGCGGTAGGGGTGGAGGTGGAGTGACACCAGGCCTTCTGGACGTGTGACAACAAACCGTTCATCTTGGTGCTGACCACGGTGCCTCCACACACGGATTCGTTGGTCGTCTCCACCAAGACAAAAGCGGGACTCGTCACTGAAGATGACCCGCTGCCATTCTGAGTCACTCCATGACAGTCTGGCACGACACCATTGCAGTCTTTGGTGACGGTGGCGTGGTGTTAAGGACAGTCGTGGTAACAGTCTGTGTACATGTAGTCCTGCGTGGTGCAGCCGTCTGCCAATGGTGCTGCACTAACAGGATGACTCATGGAGGACATCACTGCTCGCTGAATGTCTGTAATCGTGGCTGTTGGGTCAGTCAGGTACAGAGATAAGACCTGTCCTTGATTACGTCACATGTGCGGCTGAACGTGAAACTTGAATCATTAGCATGTCTCACAATGTCAAACCTACACACCAAGTTTCATTCCTGTGGGTTGATTCCTGCTGGGTGCAGCTATTCTTTTAATGATGAGTGTGTCACAGTGCAGTTCTGAACAGATTAGTGTGCAACTATGGAGCCCCAGCTGAATGCTGTCTTTCTGTCATGCTCTGCTCTCCCCTGCGCATACACGAGATCTGCACGCTCCGCTTGTTTCCCACCCACTGACACTGTTAAATCCATGTGACAGTCTGTCATCCTCTGCCTACCACTGCAGACACGGGCCCTGTTCCAATCCAGACAACATGAAACCTCTATGTACTCCGTGTACACTTCACCACTCCTGTTGGAAAGCTGTCTAGGGGGGATGTAGTGAACATGCTGCATCAGAATTAAGCCTACTATGTAGCTCAGAAGGGCGGATTAGGTCTAGTGGAAGTACACAGGGAAAGTAACAGGCTCTGTTCATTGGTATGTGCCCTAAAACCCATAAGCCCTCCTGTCTGCTGCCACCTTGTGGCCAAAACAGAGAAGCACAATGCAAATCAGGTTCAATGCACTTCTCCACAGCTGACCAGAGCTGAGCTACAGTCACATGATCCAGGGCTATTCCACCCAAATACTGCCCTCCGGGAGGGTTAAAGGGAAATTCAAGCAGTGCTTTGGTGTAAAAGGCTCCATTCTAGAGAAGCGTACCAAGTCAGAACTGTTCACAGTGGTGGTGGTAAATGGAACCAGATGTCCACCTCTACTATATGAAACGACTGCAGCAGTGGTTTCTAAGGATAGCATTAAGAAGGCTTGCAGCTAACTGACTCAAGTCACGACTGCAGACATCCAGCGAGCAGTGATGTCCTCCATGAGTCATCCTGTTAGTGTTGCACCATTGGCAGACGGCTGCACCATGCAGGACTACATGCACACAGACCGCTACCACGACTGTCCTTAACACCACGTCACCGTCACCAAAGACTGCAATGGTGTCGTGCCAGACTGTCATGGAATGACTCAGAACGGCAGCGGGTCATCTTCAGTGACGAGTCCCACTTTTGTCTTGGTGGAGACGACCAACGAATCCGTGTGTGGAGGCACCGTGGTCGGCACCAAGATGAACGGCTTGTTATCACGCGTCACACGTCCAGAAGACCTGGTGTCACTCCACCTCCACCCCTACCACACCATCTGCAGGAACTGTGTGAGGATGTTCAAGCTGCATGGGATGGATTATCACAGGACACCATTAGGAACCTCTACAACTCCGTGCCGAGACGTCTGGCCTGTTGGGTTAGCAAACACGGCGGCCCGACGCCATACTGAGAGACACTACTTCTGTATGTGTAGATCAATAAATATTGATCATATCAGTCTAAATGTATCATCATTTATTGATCCTGGTAACCTTTATCTTCCTTCCCAACAGACCTGCAGTCCCACACCTCCTTCTGCGAGCAGCTGTATCTATACATATGTGTGTTGCAGACATGGTGACCCACCATGCGAGACCTGCAAAGGCACATTGTTGTCCGAAGAGGTATTAATAAACAAATATGCTTTTATATTTTTATTAAATGCTTGGGTATCATCAACAACCAGTTTATCATAGGTAAATAAAGTGATAGAAACATACTTATTACTGGACATATCTTCCAAAAAAAGGAGAGAGCGAGAGAGAGAGAGAGAGAGAGATGATCTATGAGTAGTAATGGCATCTCTACATAAGGAAAAGAAGGGTGAGAAATATATAAGAGATATGTTTATAGTTGGCAAGTGGACAGACTGTGTCAGACACATTAATACATTACTCAGGATCGGATCTAAGGTGATAACTTCCACTATCTTTCCCTACTACCTGCAATGCAGTTATGATAAAAACATATTTGACCTTTTTTTAAAAAAAAAAAAAAATCATAACAATAATAAAATATTGACACAATTTACATTACAGTACACGTGTTCCGTTCTATTTCTAACTTAGACTCTATATATAATAAAGTTCTCACTGTGCTAACAGGGTAAATATCAATACCAAGAGGCCTTCGCCTCGCCCCGCTGGAATTAAATCCTGGAATTCTTGATCCAGCTATGTCCAAATCCGCTCCTGCGGCACTATCGCACCCTAATGAGCCTCACTCAAGTGGCCAGTTTATTAGAAACACCTCGCCTTTAGTTCTACCTTGCTGGTTAAACACTGTAGCCCATCCGATAGCCCAGCGTTCCAGCCTATGGTTAGCTCAACGTATATATGATTGTAGACGGCACTTAAATACATACACGGTATACGGTCGTATGCAAAGGTTCTGACCCCGCCCCCGGCGCCCCACACACGTTATACAGTATTATATGTTATAAGCAAGTATTACAATATTATGTTTCGGGATTCGGTATCGATTCTCAAAAACACATTGATTATTACACATTGATTATTAATTAGTAATTTAATGTTTGGTTAAAGGTTGGTGCAGCCAGTGGTTCATTTGGTGGTGGCTGTGCTGTAACCCGTCTTCATGGCTGCAATAAACGACTAATTTAAAAGCTGAGTAATCTGTCGATTATTGAAGCGAATAATTGATTATTCGGAATGTGGATCACTCGATTATCAAATAGCTCTCACGCAGCTATCAGCTTTATAATCTAGCCTGAGGTTGTTTTATGCATTTGCTAACTAACAACGAAGACAATAAAGACAAAAACCTAGCAAGTAGCATGAAATTTTAATTTTCAAATTTCTCATAATCAGGTAAAAAAACAACTAATCTAAATTTAGATTTGAATATTAATATGTTCATTCTGCAGTCTGTCTACACTCTACCGCAACTGAATTCTACAGTCACATGCCTTTATCGAAATGTAGTAAATGATGTCATCGACTATTAGATTAGTTGACAACTAATTTGGTCACTGATTTCAGTCGACTGATTTCAAGTCGATTAATCGGCTCACCCCTATCCTAGCAATGTAAACAAGTAGCACGAAGGCCATTATGACACCCAATGTGCTTTGTTCATGCAATTAATTAATTAATTAATTAATTAATTATTAAACCATCACTCAACTCAGATCTCAGCTTGTAACGCAGTCCACATTAATTAACTTAATTTTTGGACACAAAAAGTGCAACATTGTTCTTTTTTTTTTTTTTTAATTCATTATGATCAATTTTTCAACTTTCACCGGCGACCAAAACTCACCGACCGATCACGGTCATCTCTGTTCTTGGCAATATGACAACCGAGATGACGGAGCAAATAGACCTTTTTCACGAATGCTGAAAGGAACGGAATCTCGGATAGCAGCCCGAATTGGGCTACAAGCCAAGATATCGGCTGAAGCAGAGTTTCCACTTCTGAATGATGACGCTGTTCGTGCTACTTTCATTTTTCCAGAATGGGCAGTAGTCCGGTGTTCCCGTTTGCTCCTTCGTTGAGAAATGAAGGAGATCTCATTCGCACTAAAAGGCACTCGGCCCATTCGTGTTTTGTCTCGTGTGGACTGCGTTACAAGCCGAGATCCGAGTTGTGAGTGATGGTTTCATCTCCTGAAATGTTTCTCCATGTTCTCCTCTCGCTTTTCCGAGGTGGAAAAGTCTCCAGTGCAGTGTCACAGTTTGCCCGTTTTAATCTGCAGTACGGAAAGTCTGGCAAAATTCCAAACAAATTGGGTCCAAATATATCCAAATCCAACTATATTGCACTGTGGTGTCGTTTTATTTCTGCAATGCGTTTGGCTTGTAACAGGTGCATTGCTAACATTAGCATTAGCAAACCTAGCTGGCTAGTTAATGTTACACAGCTACAGTTTCCCTACAATTAGATTTAGGCAAAATTCCAATATACATAATTCCTTGCTTCCAATTTCACAACATATTAAACCATAACCCCTGTATCATGATACTGTAAGTTTTGTGTTGTCAGGTTCTTGCTAACACACAGCGCTAATAAATATGCCATTTTTCAGCCAAGTTTACTGTAAAATTCCTATTTTGTTGAGCATACTGGGAAAAATGTCAGGTATAAAATGTGCTATATTATTTGTGTGTTAAATTCAATAAATAAATAGTAACTGTGTACTACAGTGCTCAGAAGTGTGTTCTCTATAGAGGCTGTGTTCACATGGAACTCAACCGGGGCGCCAAAACCTGACATACCGTAACTATAGCACCATGCGAGCTACAGGGTAAGGCTTATCTAGTACCTAATATGGATCACAATATCATCCATTCCAACAAATCAGACAATAAACCTTCAACAAGCATCACTTCACACTACCTTCCAAGCTTACACTCCTTCACCCAATTCACAGTCTCAAAGCTTGGCCTTGTTGAAGCTGGCATGCAAGGGCGACTCTTCGGCGCTCACCCTGGAGACGGCCTGAGCGGACCGTATGGACACACAGTTTAAAATAACAACCAACATTTTATGTTGTATTCTATGCCCCGATATATGTCAAACAGTAACAGAGCATGAAAACGTGCAGAAGTGTGTCATTTGATCCGCGGGGTGCCCAAACGTTAGCATACGACCGTATCTGCGTTTGATTCATTTTACTGCCGATTGCATCCCTGCACAACATTCCTAAAATGCTGCACTTCTCTGGAATAATTAAGTGGATTTAGTCCCAAGTTTCACATTTCATAAGTGCCAATGTATCAGTACATGAAAAATCTGGGATATTAGCATCGGCCCACGGTTCCCGTTTCGGCGCAAAGCCTCACAGTGCACCCACACGGTAGGTGTAAGTACAAGGAAGCTGGACCTCGCCTAAACGATGCATGCCGGTAGTGCTCCAGGAGCAGGGCTGGGCATAGTCCCCATTACTGATTATCTAGGGAAGCCTTTTTCCCAAAGGTAAGTGCTGGTGCTTCCCTCCTCATGCTAGCCTTCAAGACGTACTTTGACATACAGGCAGACGGTGCCTCTTCCCAATCAGTCGCTAGCATGAAGATGGAGACACGAGGACAAGCTTATTCTGGGCTGTTTTTCCAATTTCGTTTTACACAATTCTAAGTGTCACGACTGTGTAACCTTCCAACGGAGAGTCCACAGTCTCAACACTCAACACATCGAGACCAGTGTCCCACCCACATGCACGGATTTAAACGAAACACTGATCTTCCTCATAGGAATCTTTCTTTTCTCCTTATGCTACGAATGCAAATTATTTTTACACACCGAAGAGCTTCACATCCCCACACTTGCTCTACGTCAACATCAACTACACATTGTACATACCAGAGACAGAGTTATTCTACAGAGCGTTTGTCGTAAGCGATACTGTTAGGGGGGAAAGTACTGTGTTAGTAACCGTAACTACAGATTCACTTCTCGTCAGCCGAGGAGCCAACGCGCACGAGGGTACGGAATCCTTTCCGAAGGTCAGGAAGAGGGACGTCGATATCTTTATAAAAGATGCCTGCAGGTTTGCGTGGAGGTTCAGTTTGCGAGAGTAACCGATGACGATGACGAGAGAGAAAAGAATAAGCTCTAAAAGCACTCAAAAGACTTACTCGGATACCAAGTCTAGAGAGTCTCTATCCTTTCATGCAAGACTCCCTCTTCTTCCCTACGACACACCAACGTCTTTCAACTACAGAAGGGCACTCAGTGACTGTATTGTATCTGCAGGGTCGAGATATTCCCTTTACCCTCCACCCTCTTGAAAAACTTTCCCGCGGTCAATTTAAAACAAAGCGTCCTCCCTTGCCTCAGTTCCGCCAACTTTCCCCGACAAGTTCTTTTGTGTCTCGCGAGGAGCGTCGCGTTCCAGAAACGAGAGGGACAGCGTCTGCAAGAAAACGCTCTGTTGGACAAATGGGAGCTCCGGTGAATGAGGGCCGAGAGGAACCTGCGCGACTGCTTCCCGCAGACCAGGCATCTCAGCCGATCCACGCGGTAACTGACTTTGGGACAGTGCCTGGCCGCTATGTGGACCATAAGTGCTGCTCGGCGAGAAAAGGTTGTGAGAAAACAAAAGGGGCAAGGGAACCGTTTGAGAGGGACCTGCCAAGAGAAGAGTCTATACAGTTCGAGCCCTTCTGTAGAGCCCAGTTCATAGAAAACCCTAGTACTCCCACCTCGTCTGACCCTCAGGAGCATGGCCATCTTCCTCCTAAATTTGCGTTGCCTCCTCCGAATCGCTCTCCTCCTTTTTTTCTGAAGTCTCCTCACTTCATTTCTCTTCCTTTGCCCAGCCGAGAGAACCCCCTGCCCCCCGTCCATGTTTTCGGTCCGGCTCCATTCGTAGCCTATCTTCTCTCTCCCGATCCGTCTTTTTTTTTTTTTCTTGCGGCGTCGCAGCTCCTCTTCGCTGTGAAAGCTGTGGTGGTGGTGGTGGTGATGGTGGTGGTGTGGCTGGACGTCATCTGGATGGTGCTGAGGGTGAGAGTGGTGCTGATGATCCGGTGGAGGCAGCACAAGTGGGTGAATGGGCAAGTTTGGGTTAAGCACGTGTCTTTGGCCAGGCTGATACATTGGCTCTCCTTTCACCACACTGTGCTGATGATTGAGGGACGATATGGCGGAACTGGAAGGCAAAGGCTGCGAGTAAGGGGCGGCGTTGGAGGAGGAAGGGAGCGACGTGCTGGGTTCGGGTACATAGAACAGAGGCGAGTATCCGGCTTGCGGCTGGGGTGGAGGCTGCTGGTGACTGTGAAGAACTCCAGGGTGGGACTGCTGCTCTACTTGACTACCACTGCTGGGCGCAAGCTGGAGCAAAGTGTTTGTGGCGGCCTCGCTCTCAGATATGGAAGCGGCGACACTGCTGTCTTCTCCAGCAACGTTACTGCCCCCTTGAGAAGTTCCCTGGCCGTTTCGCGCCAGGCCATGCTGAGATAGCCTGTGTCTTGTAAGGCTGTTGGAATATGCAAAGGCCTTCCCACATACTTCGCAAGAAAACAGCTTGTCGCCACCTCCCTCGTGCACTGTTTGATGATGTGCCGTAAGATGGAAGTGATGGCGGAAGGATTTCCAGCATATAGCACATGTGTAGAGTCTGGGAGCAGGCTGAGGATTTGCTCCTTGGGGTTTGACGTCTTGCGAGTACGAGTAGAATGATGACGAGCTCCCTTGACCTCCCTGGATCATGCTCCCGCTAGCAGAAGGGTAACTGTTGAGGTTCTCCCCTCCAGGTGTCGTTGGTACTTCTTCCATTTCTCCTTTCTGGTGCAGCTTTCCGTGTCTCTTAAGGCTCTGTGCGTATCCAAAGTCCTTGCCGCAAAGAAGACATTTGTAGTTCTTCTCTCCAGAATGGACCGTATGGTGCTTGCTAAGGTGAAACGCCTCTCTGAAGTATTTGCCGCACACCGAGCAGTGGTGAGGCTTCTCTCCGGTGTGTATACGGTCGTGCCTTCGTAGGGTTTCTCGCCTGGCAAATCCTCGGCCGCAGATGCTGCATAAAAATGGTCGAACGTCCCCGAGGACTCCCACCGTCCTCTGAGAGGGTTGTCTTCTTTTAGGAGGCTCTGCACCTGGTGCACCGGGTTCTTTCTTTTTTCGGGGCTTCCGAGGACGCTTGGGCTTTCCACCGGGAGTCTGTTGGTTTGGCTGTTGGCTAGAGGTTAAGGCATCCTGGTTTGCACCACCCCTAAAGGATTTGTCCATCCCAGATGTTGAGGATGGACCACCAGGTGACGTAAGAGGGCCTAAACCAAGACCTCCAAGGAGCCCCCCAATGATGTCCCGTCTGTCGTCTCCTCGAGACCCACTTGGGTTGAGATCACCTCCCATGCAATTTGCTGCCGCAGCAGTGATGGCAGAGATAGCATTGTTAACAGAGCTGGTAACATCGTCTTCTGAATCATCCAGCAGAGAGGAAAGGGGTAAATGTGGCGGCTGCTGCTGATGATGATGCTGCTGCTGCTGTTGGCTTTGGTTTTGTGGGTGTGGGTGCAGAGTCGGGGCTAAAGGTGCCTTTCTAAGAGCTGGCCCCGCTAAGCCTCCGCCACATGAGGATGTTCCAGAGTACAGGCTGCCTTGAGAACGTTGCTCTTTGTAGTTCTCGCTGTAAGTGTCACTTCGGTAAGACCCTGCATGACAAATCAAATGGCATTAATACTGCATAGAAATTAATTCTAGTGTCGGAACAAAACCAAGTATCTCCATTTTTGTCTTTCTAACATAATTTAAAAACAAAGTGCAGCCTCCCTTCGCATTGTGTAAAACCGTATAATGAACAGACTAACCCAGATAGCATGTGGATGTGGGCCACACCCGGCAAAGATATGGCACTGCTGGCACACTGTCCGCACTGGCGATCTACAGTGAGCCAAAGGTGGCCCACATATTTAATACATGCATTTGGCCCACATGTTCCCAAACAGGTCTGGTCCACTTCTGGCACAGATACGGCACTGCTGTTAGCCAAAAGTGGCCCACAGATATAAAATCTCCAAATGTTCCAAAACAGTTACAGGGTCATCAAATTGTGCCTTTTGGGCCTAATCTGGTGCGGAAAGATTGGCCAGTTGAAAATGGGGAGTGTTGCCCAGATTTGGGCCAGTTGAAAATGGGGAGTGTGGGCCAGATTTGGGCCAGATGACAATGTGGAGTGTGGGCCAGATTTGGGCCGGATGAAAATGTGGAGTGTGGGCCAGATTTGGGCCAGATGAAAATGGGGAGAGTGGGCCCGATTTGGGCCAGATGAAAATGTGGAGTTTGGGCCAGATTTGGGCCAGATGAAAATGGGGAGTGAATGCCAAATTTGGGCCAAAACAAGTTTGCTGAGAATTAACTAAGAACGTTTTGTTTATTGGAGATACAAGGTTTTGTTCCAGTGGTGACTACATATATAAATGTCTTTGCACAGTACAAGCATCACAGATTTATTGGGTGCACGTTAGGGCTGTCAAACGATCCAAACATTTAAGCACAGTTAATTACATTATTCTGTTCAGTTAAACAGCAATAATCACGTTTCTCTTGTTTGCTCAAACTTTGAGCATTCTGGCCTCTTTTCCACTGCAGGGCTGAAAAGTTCTCAGCACAGAGGGTAACCATTCCGGGTGCATTTCCACACATACATGGAATGCTTACGGAACATTTGTCCTGACAAGGTTAGCTAACCGTACTTAGAGCCACATAGACATAGCTATTCACTGAATAGCACTATGTTTACGTTGGTACTGTGCCACCACATCCTGGAGGGTTAAATCAAACCAGAAAACAATCTAATAAGCTCAGTTTACTCACATGGTGTATGATTTTAATTTCACTCCTCAATAAATTTCAACGCTTCAATCTGAAACCCATTTTTAACTGTTAATTAGCACTGCTAACCAGGAACAAACAGCTGGTTAGCATTAGCTTAGCTAGCATGTTGCTAACTCTGATAACTAAGAGAGAACAGCTGGTTAGCATTAACTTAGCTAGCATGCTGCCAACTCTGCTAACCAACAGAGAACAGCTGGTTAGCATTTGCTTAGCTAGCAAGATGCCAAGTAAAAGCAGATTCAGTTCTGACTAAGAAATTTTACTGGCACAAATGTATCATATTTATATAATATAAATAATATTGGATCAAGTCTGAGGCAACAAAGTCGAGCAGCTGCTGTTGGAAGGACAGAAAGCAGAAATTAAACCTATTCTGTGGTATTTGGAGCTGTAGCTTCTTAGCTAGGCTAAAGCTAGCAGGCTCCTCTTTCTTAGCTAACTAAGCTTAGCTAAAGAGATTCAAACAACCCAGTACATGTTAGATTAGACTAACTAGTCTGGTCATCGCAAGTACTGATGATAAAAAAACAGTGAGAGCAAAATTGACTGATCGGTGCTGGTGACAGAAAGTCAGAATCAAAGCTGGTCTGTAGAGTATTCAGCCTTAGCCTGTTATGCTAAGCTAACATGAGCGCAAGGTGCCTCCCTTTGAAGTACAGAGTCAGTTCCAGCGTACTGATGCTTAGAAAGACCTTTTTTGGGAATAAAGACCCAAATCTGAGATGAGAAATTTGAATATCTGGTGTTGAAATGATTGAAAGTTAAAAATAAGAACAGCTCTATTTTGCTTTGAGCTGTACACTGCTAGGTTATGCTAACGCTAATACAGTTTTTGGCTACAGGTGCAGCCCATCACAGTAAAGACCCCAAAGTTAACACCCGTTTAGAGGATAAACATTCACGCCAAAGGAGGAAGTGTTATAGTGACAGACCGAATCAAACACATTAAGATAGACAGATAGATAAATACTTTATTAATCCCAAAGGAAATTTAGTAATTTTGTGGTGGACACTGTATTTGTAGCAATTAGCCAGTTAGCGAATCTTTTTGTACAGTGTCTCTGGTTCCGATTTAGCAGCATAACAGATGGAAACAGAAACGTAACCGGCCCTGAGAACCATGTGGTCGGACAGTGGAAAAGAGGCATTTGTTGTAGCTATGAGAGGTGAAAATAAGGTTCAGCAGAATGAATTTATTGCTTTCAGTAACAGAGTAACATCATTTTCATCACGTGAACGCAGAGTTCACTCGAACATCAACATGTGAGTCATAATGAATGCAGTTTCCAATTTTCATCGCAGACGTCCAGTGACAGCAACAGTGGCTGCATGTTCCGACCAATGATTGTATATATCTCATATATACAGTCAATGGTTCCAACTCCTCCGCGATTGTAGCCCTCTTGCTCTCGTTCATGCAGCTCGGAGGTTCTTGTTACACCGAAGGGGAACCGGAGCTTTCCACTTTGCTGTTGCTTTTGTTAGTTTGCTGCTCGTTGACTTATCCATAGGTCTCCTGCGAGCACTGTCCAGCGTAGTCTGCCAAAGGTGCGGAAGGTATCGCTGTAAAAGCCATGTAAAAGCTGTATTTGAATGAGAAGGCTACAATCGCGGATTCCATCAAAGACACATACAGCGCGCTGCAGCTGGGCTTCAGCCTGCACTACTACTGACGGTAGGAAATTGCATTTACAGCAATTTTAAAATAAAAGTGATACTAATTTATGAACACGTTAACTTTGACAACCCTAGTTCATATATATTTATTCTGTTACTCACCCACCGCACTAGTTACCATTCCATCACTGGAAGCCCCTGTCTTAGTGCTCTTGCCACCAACAGGGTTACTGCTTTCGCTCTTCGGTCTCGGCCCTCTTCCTGACTTGCCGCAGGTGCCCGAGGCTGCGTGGTTCAGCAACGAGGTGCTCTCGCGGAAGCAGCGGCCACAAGCCGGACAACGGAAAGGCTTCTCCTCGTGTATCTTCTCGTGCCGGGTGAGCGATTCGCGCCGATTAAACGCACGGCTACAGGTGCTGCAGGCGTAGGGGCGTGCGCCGGAGTGAATGACGCCATGTTGGAGCAGGTGCCCTTTTTTCTTGAACCCTTTGCCGCAGTCCGAGCAGTGGAAAGTCTTGTCGGGGCTGGGGCACGAGGATGGCGCTGGAGTTTCTTGGGTTGAGTGAGGAATGCTCGGATCTGCTGGGTGCAGAACCGGATTTACAATGTTGCTTCTTGTGCCTGCGGTGCCGGCCGTGGTCAGCTCGTGACTCCGCATGTGCCTTCGCAGGCTGGATAAGTGGGTGAAGCTCTTGCCGCACTCTCCACAATGGTAAAGGGCTTCTGGTTCCGACTGAGATGAGGGAGGGTGCATGGAACCGTGGTTGTCGTTCTTGGAACTGTTTGTCACCAAGACTGACGCTGACGTAGAAGAGGGAGCAGCAGAAGAAGAAGATGACACGACCGAAGAGGAAGATGAAGGCGTCAGGTGGGAAGGAGGCTCTCCACCAATACCAATAACACCCCCACCTCCACCCAGGCTGGAGGCATTGTCTTGGCCAAGACCTCCTGAAGTGCTACTGCTGCTGGGGTTTGGATTGGTGGAGTTGTGGCTGTTACTGTTGCCACTGTTGTTGCTGCTGTTCTCAGCCTTCCGCTGGGGCAAGTAGCCAGCCATAGCTTTCTTTCTCCTGCCTCCTCCACTTCCTCCTGCACCGTCTCCTTTCCCATCGTCCTTGGAGAGGGACAGATGCAGCGGCAAGGGAAGCGGTAGACCAGCTTCCTGCTGCATTAGCGATGCTAGCTGATTCGAGGAGAGGACGGGGATCCCTTGGAAGTCGAAGCTACTTAACGAGGAAGGCTGAGACGAGGAATGAAGAGGGTGATGTGGGTGTGGATGGGGGTGTGACAGCGTGTGAGGGGGTAGCTGCTGCTGCTGTGGTGGTGGTTGCTGCGGCTGTGGAAGGGTGGTCGAGTGGCTATGTGAGTGCGAAGCGTGGAGAGCAGGAGGTGGCGCAAGACTGGAACTCGTCTCTCCCCCAGTTTGGCCCAGACCAAGGCCAAGATGGTTGTGGCTGCCTTGCTGGACCAAAAATTGCTCTAAGCTAGAGTTGGCAGGTACCCCCGAAAGAAAGTACTGATTAGCTGCTAGCATGCAGCTAAACTGCTGATGCAAGCTCCGTGCATCAGACTGTGTTCCTGCCAACTGGTGACCCAAGGAGGTTACAGTACTACTGCTGGGAGGGTTGTTGGAGCTGGAAACAGAACTTGAAGGAGATGGGGACGAGGAGGATGGTCCTGGGGATGCCTGAGGGACGGAAAGGCCAGGATGCAACGGGGGAGGAGGAGGAGGTGGTGGAACAGATGATACCAGTCCTCCGAGTCCTCCCGTGCTACCTCCACTTCCACCGCTCCCTGCAAACTGGTCGAACCGTCCAACTCCTGGATGCAGATGTTCTTGTGCAAGGGCCTCTGTTGGGTGGAATGAGCGCAGAAACTGAGGATACCCACCCACATGACTTCCACCACCGCCGCCGCCCCCAGACATTTTGCTGGACTTCCTTGAACTCTGCGAGGACGAAGACAGCGACTGCTGCTGCAGGGGTGGAGGAGGCGCGCTCATTTTGGTGAAAATTGACGTGGAATCGGAAAAGGCACTGCTTCTCGATCCTTGGAGTGGGCCCAAGCCGAGTCCAGATAAAATAGCCCCGGAAGTTTCTACTTGCTGCTGCTGTTGCTGCTGCAACTGGTGCTGGTGAAGCTGCACTTGCTGCTGGTGTTGTAGTTGTCGCTCTAATCCAAGACCTTTGAGCTGATGGGCCTGGTGTCCACTCAGCATCTCTATGATGTCCACATTGTATTTTCCAAACTGGAACATTTCCCAGTCACTGAAACATGGGTGTGCAGGGGCAACACCTTCTGCTCAAAGAGCAGCGACGATTCCGCTAAAAATTCCTAGATGAGATGCGACAATGACAAGTGGAGCCCGTCAACAGAAACGCTGTAGTGTCTTTACCCTGTTTCAGCCCACTCTCGCGGATGCTCCGCTTTCAACTCGTCTGCTGTTAGATTTGACAATTACCGACTGTTCCCATTTATAGCCAACTGTGCCAAGGCTCAGGCGCAGAACGGCTTGGCTCTACGGACCGTGATTATCCCAAGGTTCCGCGGTTGCTAAAGCTCGATTTTAACAGTTCTGTGGTTCCGGTGCTACTCGAGTCATTGTTTTTATCATTGATTAATAAATAAGTTCTCATTTTCGCCATGGGTATCCTGTTCAAATGCCTGCCTCACGCCATTCAGGCCCACTCAGAAGTGGTCTTCCATGTAATGTCAGCGAGGAGGTGTGAATCAGAACGTGACACTTAATTTTCACATCTTAAGTGCCTTTTGTCTTTCGGAGAGGAAATGTAGTCGACTGCTCTTTACATCTTGCTTGGTTACATGCTGGAATTCATGGCCACCCTAGATACGGATGAGATCCTCCGCAGTGCCGCGTGTTGCATTCGTCAGTCGTCAGTGACAGTCAGTAATCCATCCTGGGCCGAGCAACGTACAGTTCGCTGGTCACTGGTTCCACTGTTGACAAAAACATCTTCCTCCTCCTGTGTACTGGTAGAGGCACGGCCAGGTCCTCCATGCCACTCCTATTCTCACTGCGAGACAGAAAGAGAGAACCATGAGATGCAAGTAACCAACAACAGTGCCACAAACAAGTTAACACATTCAAGTGTATGCGACTGGTTGGTGCCCCTCACCAAGACTGGCACATGTTCGCAACGTTCACTGTTTATCTGCTCAACATACACGGTGTGCAAACCTTATGGCACAGTTTATATGTTATGTTTTATGCTTTTCCAACAAAAAAAAAAAATCAGCAAATAAATACAAACTGTGCAGGAAATGGCATTTAACGGCATATTTAAGTGTGTTGCCTGTAACTTACTGTCACACAATACAGGTCACCATTTGACCCCATGTGTTCAAACTTCTGCATATGGCCGCACATGTTCACATTAAGACCCTGAATTTGCAAAGCCAAAGCAGCAAAAAGCTATTTATTATGGTTGATAACATGTATAAATATATAACTACAACATATCAATAGACTGCACAAGTATAATTACTTAATATCTTGATTTTGGCTGATCTGTGTATTTTATGATGAGGCAGACATGCGGGTGATATTAGACTTGCGGTGCTAAACAGCCAGTCGCCTCCTGACTTTCAATGTAGCACTTTATTTGGCTTGTTGTTCACATGGGAAACTGACTTTTTGTACAATCTGGAGCAATAAAGAATAAATAATGTGCCTATTGTGACTGGAAATGTACTAGTGTGTGTTCATTTAGCCTACACAGTGCACTGTAGTGTCACTAATACACACACACATTATATATATATATATATATATATATATATATATATATAGTCCACTGATGACTCTTGTTTATGAAGGCAGTTTACACAAGGGGTGGGCAATGTCACAAGACAATCTTTATCTATATCATTTACATTTATGCCATTTAGCAGACAATGCCATATATCTTATCCAGAGTGACTGACATAGTGTTCCGTTGGATAAGGTTTCCTAGCTAGTTCAGGAAGGTTAGAGTCTAAAACTCGCCATAAGCTCAGACACTGCCCGAACAAGGGCCAGTGCTGATACCTAGAGAGAACAATACACAGACATATATAAGCATAAGTGCACTACCTGTAGTATTATCATGATAAATTATGCCACATTTTGTCTCAATAAGCTTTTCAAACTCCATGCCATCACTATATACAGATCACTGTCCAATTACATATTTCAATAAGGGAGCCGAATTAGTCCTGTTTAATTCGATCCAGTGCAGCACCGTGTGAAATGTTAGGTAGAAATACCTGCATTTATTGTTTTCTTAAAAGACAGCAAACATGAAAAATGGCAACATGTGGCCATATTGCCCATCCCTTCTTATTCTAGTCCATATGATTTCAAATAAATATCACAAAAAAATATCTATAAATTAAATACCACATCCATTCTCATTGTAAAATAAAAAAAAAATAAAATCTAAAAATAGGACATTTTTTCTAATAATAGATTGAGGTCCCACATAATTACAAGCTGATAATAAAACAAACAGGTCAAACTTTATAACACTATCAATGCATGATATCATTATAATCTATATATATCTATGGATGCATTATCAGGAAATAATCAGTCATTTTGACTCGACTTCTATTTAAAGAGACACAAAACTGTAAACACCACAGATTCTTATTTTCACGATTCATGCATTTAACCAACGTTATATCATATGCTATATTTCGCTGCTCTCAGAACAAAACCGCATTCCTCCAAAACACTAACTTCACAGTAGGAGGAAAAAACCCACTTTACTTTTAATACAAGTCAATGGAACCAGAATTTTTCCCCCAAGTCGTTTTGGGCCATTTCTTTAGGTCCATTCATCATGAAATTGGCACACAATGGCGAAGGACAACAGTCACTTTCAACTGTTCGGGGGGAAAAAAATCTGAAAAACGACAAAAATAAAAGATACAATGCATTGTCCCAACAGCAGCGATATATTGCATGTTGTCTGCACAACTATTAATAATTATCTACTTATTTAAAACTAACATGAAGAGTTTCATTCCAAAATGCAACAGCAATACAGGTGGAATAAAACATAACACTGTCAAAATAATGATAAAAGTGGTGCATTATGGGTATGAAATCCATCATACGTCCTTATGTTATGATTTTTTGCATTCCTCAGATAACAACCATCCTTAAAACGTTTTAAATGCACGTCTCTACTTCACCTCTCTAATGCCTCAAAAACAACACTAGACGCATAAGCACAAAAATATGAATGCATGCAAAAGTATGAAGAGCCAGAATAACCGGGGCCGTGCATTTAGCGCGCATCATATCCTAAATATTAATTGTGCACAAAGTGGTGAAAAAGCAGCAACCAAATTGCAGGAATAAAATAATGAACAATGAGTCGAAGGGGGTAAAAAATTGCATGTGCAAAAAAAGTTGCACGCGCTCTTGCACATTCGCTCGCGAGCTCCTCGTATTAAATGGGAAAAATAGACGAAGCCGCCTGGCGCGTGCGGTTGAACCGTCCGTGGGGGTGGGGGGGGAGAGGTGAATTATGAAGTAATTATTACATCTGCCGAAAGAACTGCGTGCCACAAAAGGCGAAAAGATGAGAATGGAAAGAACAGCAAGGATAAATAACGGCGCGCGAGACGATAACGAAAACGAAAACAACAACAAACAACAAAACAAGCTGGACGCCGCGGCACAAAACCCAATGTGTAAAAGTACATAAAGCTACGGACACATAACAGCAAGGGGGGCTACGCTTAACACGTCGTTAGCATGCAAAACAGCTGGCTAACACAACACATTCACCTAGCTAAGCCTGCTATGTCATGATGCGCGAGCCCCCCCTCAACATCTGCAAGCGTGCATTCAAAACAGCAACACGTCGGTAAAACTTCAGATCGCGAGCGCACCGCGAGACAATAAAACAGGCCTTATTTTACCTATGCGTCCATCTTTTTAGGACTGGGCATGAGATGCACGGGGCCTGCTACCCTCTCCCTCTCCCTCCCTGCCCCTCTTGCTCATATGCCCCCTTGTTCTGCGTGCTGTTTAGCCTGCTGGCTAAAATTATTTGTCCACTGCAGACACTTTGTGCGTCACATTAATAACAAAACGTGGACGTCCGATTTTGAACGCTCCCAAAGCCCTCAGTTTCGACGGATGCATTTTGGTTTTTTGGGTTTTTTTTGTTTTTTTTTCTCTTGTCTTTTTTGTCGGCTGAAATATTTTGTATTTAGAACGGAGCGAAGAAAAGGAATGACGTGGGGACCCTTAACATCCGGACTTTTATTATACTTCCGGAAGCTGAAGCGAAGTTCCATGTTGCGCCATTTAAGCTGGAACGGAAAGCGCGAATAAGCGGACAGGCTGTGGGGTGTTTTTTGTGTTTTTGATTGACTTGTTTATTTGTTGAAATATTATGTATTCAAAAAAGAAGTACGCGAGGATCCTTAACGTCGGGACTTTTATTATACTTCCGGTTTCGCGGCGCTGCAGTTAGCTTCTCAGTTCCATCTTAGCTTAATGGTGCAGCAGTGTTTAAGGGGGGGGGGGCGGAAAAGTTGTTTTGCTAACGATTTTATTTGGCTTGCCGAGGCTTATTTTTAAATATCCCCAACATGTGGACGAGTTATAACCCAGAAATAACGGGATATAAAGCGGGTATTCCATAATAAAAACGTTAGCCACATATTAAACTCTGCGCTGTTTGTGCATTTAGCTGCTAGCCGGCTAACAGCAGCCCCCAGTGTTTATTGAACGTTCACTGACACGTCGCCGCGACCCCTTTAGCCCTACAACGCTTTTCATTGTAAATGTCTGATCCACTTCGATGCCTCGACTTCTCTGGCTTTATCTCGGCGATATGTGAACAGACAGTGGCCATTTTATTACGCCGTGGCAGCTCAAATTGAAAATCCCTGTCCGCATCAAAATGGCTGCCTAGTCCCTGGCACTGTTTCTCTGCAGGCGGACGCTGAACACACGTTGAAGTGGCACCCTGTTAAAGTTTGGTTTTGTTATATAACCTCAGCAAAATCAACATGTGTTGCAGGAAAACATGGAAGTAAAGCATTATGGATTCGTATTAAGGAAATATTCCTCACTTTTTATATTGGAAGTGTTTCATACACTATGTAAACACAGTTAAAGGGAAATTCCACAGTTTTCCCCCATTTTTTCCCAAGCTTACTGCATAACTCAGATGTGGAGATCCAAGCAAAGCCATTCGGAGTGGCCTGATGTGAAGAGTGGAGCGTTTTAAGATCAGTCCACTCTGAAATATTTATATTATTATTATTGTTATTAATTTTTTAAATCAACGTCACTAGACAGAAACCATTAAAATCATCAAATGTGTCCCACATTGGATCAGAAACTAAGCAGCTAAAACCATCCCATTTTGTGTTGAACTTAATTTGTGATGTCACTAAAACCAGCATATTTACATATACCCACCTATTCAGCTTACAGCAGTTTAGCCCCGCCCCTTCTCTCTGAAGTCATACGCCCTGCATTCTGGAAGCTAGGCTGAGAACTGTTTTGGTTATTCATATGTTCTGGTTTGAAGCTTGACCGCTGGATGTATTTTGCCAGACGGCCAGTAAGCTGTGGTTGTGATGTCACAACACATGGATGTTTGGTTGTTGTGGACTGGGCTACTATCTATAGGCAGGTTACAAGCTACCTAAAACGTGTGGAAGGCTACATGAAAATTGCAGCTCATGCAATTAGAGAACAGCACTCTCTTAAATTGCAATTTCAATATACTATAAAGCCATATATAAGCAAACAAGCCAGACCTAGACCAGCCTAGCTTTAGGAACACCGCTTAAGGGTATTTTTAGCCCGGACATGTTTTTGAACAAGGCACAGTGTTCTGCAATATGATAACTACAGAGAAGGTGGTCAGTAATTCATTCAACACGACTACATGCCTGTAACCAGGGACCGCTCGGTCTACATGTATTTCTGTTTGGCCAGTAAACTCACAGAAATAGGATGAGATATGTCTTTAAGCGTGTTACCACAGAATATGAAAATACCATGTAGAAGGTGAAGAAGCTAAGATCCAGCTCTCTTTACTGGACTCTTAATTAAGGGTTTAATCCGATGTTATAACTAATATAATAAGAGTGATCAGATACATGCTGAAATCCAATAATCATATTATTATTATCATATTATTACTGTGCAGTGATGGATGAAGTAAACAGGCCATGAGTTAAAGTAGATCCCCAAGATACAATCCTCCTCCAGTGTCAGTGTCAGTTCCTCCCTTTAGACCTCCACTGGAGTAACAGTACTAAAGTATTTCCCTTCAAATGTACTTAAGTATGGAGAGTAACAGGAGCATGATTTATTATGGCTCTAATGTCCTATTATCATTTCTGGAACAAGACTCTTAATCAGCTCAGTGTAGGTGAAGAGACTCTAGTGTCTCTTAGTCCACCAGTCTTTAATAGAAGCTCATTAATTAGTCTCACACTGATGATCATCAGCACAGAACACTGAAGGAGAACAGGTTCCATTAGCTAGAACCAAGCTCTGTCCAACAGGTCCAAACAAGCTCAGAACAAAGTGAGCTCTGTACCCTGATTGGTGGGCTCGCTTCACCAACACACTACTTACAGTACACTAACACATCACACTTACTGAGTTACTGTACATCCACGTTAGCGAGATGAGCTGAAACCACAAGGTGACTTGAAAATGGTGCAGACTCCTGATTGGTCTGAGAGGTACATCACTATCACTCTAAACACATATGCTAACGCTAGCTACCAGGTTAGCGTGCCCGTTTGCGTCACCTTTGAGGAACCAGAATCGCCTTGTGGTCTGAACTCATTTGTCTTGCTGTCTCTTCTGGACCAAATGTGTCTACTTCACACCATGGTAGTTTCATGTGGCGTCCAGCTACACTGAGGGGGTCCTATATCTGCAGGGGAAAGAGTCGAGTCAGACCATACCATGTGGTGAAACAGCACTGTGAACTGGCTTTCTCCATGGCGAACATGAATGGCGCTCTTAAAAATGGCTTCTGCTGTAAACGAAAAGGTTCAGAACCAGATATGCCTGATACTAACCTTTCTTGTGTATACCTTGCCTGAGTTATGAGGTTGTAAATATAGCAGTACGGTACATTTACATTTACTGTATTTAGCAAACACGTTTATCCAAACAGGTTAGCTCAAACACTGCCCAAACAAGAGCCAGTGCTGATACTTAGACCCTGATAGCAAGAGGATAGCGGACAATTGTCGGCCCACTAAACGCAAAGTTGGTGCTCTATGATCTGGACCGCCAAATTTGGTGGTCAATAAACAGGATGCTCCAGAGGTGAACCAGCAGCAGCAAACAGTCAGTGGGGTTCTGACCTGATCAAACCAGTGGACCAATATGCTTGCTATCTGGGGACAGAAGTATACAAAGTTCAATACAGCAGAAGTGCCCTACCCAGCCGGTGCTCGTACCTGGAAAGCAGATAACGAGTTAAGCGCAGCATCAGTACAATACAATGCCTTTCAGTATATACTTAGATCAGTGCTTACTTAAGTGCGTCACACAGAGACGGTCTTCAGTCTGCATTTGAAGGCCGCAAGAGGGTCCACTGTTCAGACAGCCAGTGGAAGCAAGACCAGCTACTCAAACTGCAGCCTAATAAGCCTCTGCACTACCAGATTTGACAGCTTTAACTGGATTGTGTGGGGTATTAAGGTGTCTGTTGAGTGGACTGCAGTGTTAGCATGTAACAATATTCATATTTTCGCTCCTTAGCAGTCTTATAAATCAGGGGTTCCAGAGACATTCAGAGGAAAAGGGTTTACAGGTGTAGAACGGTGTTCCAGCCTAGACCCAGGGTTCCTAATATGGGCACGATGGCATTTAAACAATGAGCAGAGCTAATAAAATACGCACCCTAGAGGATAAAAAAGGTTGGAAATGGTCATTTAGAGATGAATTAGGACTGTTTGTAGGTGCATAAATCCATAGAAAAGGATAATGCAGAATGTTGACCAAGGCAGGAAACACAAAACACAGCGTTTTCATCAGTTGACTTTATTTTACAAAGGTGAAATTATCACAATTTGCCTTATATTTGTTACCTAAGAGGGATATGTGAAACAAAGCACTTCGTAAAACAATAATATGGGGTTTGAACATTTTAGTGAATAGGAGTTTGACCCAACATCCTCTCTGGTTCTGTTCTTGTACAATCCCATACAAATTAGAAAGTACATTCAAAGGTGTTCCACCAGACTGCTCTTTATTGTACTCTACACTCTTAAAACAAGAAAGAGGGCGAAATGGGGTGAGAACCCGTTAAAACCCTTTGTCCGCCTCCAAACAGGGTTCTAAGATAGGACGAACTGGACAGAAAGCAGGATGTGGGTTTATCAGGATCCAAGCTGACAGGAATCCCAGGACAATGACGAATGTAATACAGCCAAAAGTTAATGCTGCTTTCAGGTGGTCTTGGTACGCCCTTAGAAGCGGGATGATGAAATTGGGTACATAGGAATTTTCCACTCAGCACGAGGTGAGACTTCAACACTATTGTAATCGTGCCACAGTGCAGAAGCTCTGAAGGGCATATATTAAAAATAAAGTTTGTTCCACTCTATATAGCTTTTCTATAGCGTTTATATATCACATACCAAAATCAACCGAAAAAGCTTTTCTAGCATCACTTGTACAATATCTATGGAAGCCCATTTCCGCCACTTAAAAAAAGTAGATAGTATAATATAGTAAGTCATAATTATGAGATAAGTCACAATTATGATAAAATCATAATTATGAAACCATAGTAAGTCATATTTATGAGATAGTAAGTCATATTTATGAGAGTAAGTCATATTTATGAGACAGTAAGTCACATTTACGAGAGTAAGTCATATGAGATAGTAAGTCATAATTATGAGATAGTAAGTCATAATTATGAGATAGTAAGTCATATTTATGAGACAGTAAGTCATAATTATGAGATAGTAAGTCACATTTATGAGAGAGTAAGTCATAATTATGAGAGAGTAAGTCATTTATGAGAGAGTAAGTCAATTATGAGAGAGTAAGTCATAATTCTGAGATAGTAAGTCATAATTATGACATGCTGTATGGCCTTTTTTTTCTTTAAGTGGCAGAAATGGTGTTCCATAAATATCAGCCATTAAAATTATAATTTAATTTAATAATTAAAAATACAACCTCCAGTTAGCATGCCATGCCAGTTTTGACCACAAGGGGTCAAACTAACTCAGTAGCCTGCCTGTCTAGAGGCACCTAGAGAACCGGCCACTGTACAAATCAAATTACTCAATGCTTTCTTTGTATAAATGATGATCATAACAACACTGAACTACCTTAAGGTCAAAGATGGTAGCGCATGTTAATCGTTAGTCACTTACCTACCCAGTACATTTTTTAGTTACCTGGTTTCTGGAGGGCAAGAGGGAAAACACTGCCACCCCCTGCTGTTCAAAGATGGTGCACTTTTCATTTGTTCATCTTACCATTCAGAGCTCCTGTATAGTAGTGTACAGTCAAGCAGTGGAAAGCAATCCGGTAATAATAATAAAATTAATTTTTGCACCTGTAAAAATAGGCCAAAAACCATCACCGGCTAGCTAATAAACTGCCCCCATTTCACACATAAACTACATGAACATGTTTGTTAGGCGAACAAATTCCTCCTCTGAGAGAATGACCGCCCCAGTCGCACTTGAAAGCAGCATGGGAACGCTGGGAAACTCCAAAACAAAAAAGCTAACAGGGCTAACAGAAATGAGAAATGAAGTACTCTGGGTCTCACAAAGCAGGATTCCTCAGTTAGGCCAAAAAGTTAAGGCTAAAATCGGGTGTGTCTAGCAGGAAAAGGACAGGGCTTAAGTTTGGGCTTAAGTCATCTGACTATCTCAGAAATCCAGCATTGTTAATTCTCCCCTGGGCCAATTTACGAGGCAAGTTCAACCTAAGCAGGGTTCCTGACTACGCTAAAGCTCCACAAGAGCAAGCTAACGACACCACGGTTTAACTTGTTGATGAAGACAGTTAACAGCTTCCTCTGCTAACTAAGGTTAAATGCTAAAGATGCTAAAGCCCAACAACTAATCATGTTAAACAAGCTAAGTTGTAGGATTTACGTCCTTTAAACCTAACCTAGGCTAGATGTGCAAGCTGCGATGGCAGCTCGTCTATCCCGGTAAATAAGTGTTGTGAGACGGAATATCCAGGGTTAGCTCAAGCTAATATTAAAGTTAGCTGACTAAGCTATAAATCCTGCTGTGTGAGACTTCTGAGATTCCTCAGTTCTGCCAGCACACCATCAACCAATAGTCAAGCTCATTCTGTAGGAAAATATTGAGGGACATTCCTGTATGGAAAATTCTTACGGCTTAAGCTAACTCGGACAGCCTGCTTAGTGAACCACGCCCTAAACGGGGCAACCAAGAAGAGTGCAAGAACAAGGATCAAGATGGAGAACAAGGCCAACGTAAACCGGGGGAAACAAACAAAATAAGCCGGTGCTCCAGACAAGACACAGGTGAAGGGGATGACAGAAAGTGCAAGGGACACGTGATCAGAAACACCAGGAAAGGTAATTAAGAAGGATGACCGACAAAGACATGACGAGGTAAGTTCTGAAACGGCTCTAGTGATGAAATTATCACTGTGATTAAATGATAGGTACCAAACAGAACCGTTTCCCTGTTAGCAACTACCCGGAAAACTCAACCCCGAGCTTTTCTCTTTTAAGAGCGTAGCTTTTAACCACCGACGTTGGTCACTGAGCGTCGTCGTACTAGTCGTAGGCCTGCAGTAGCACAACTGATGGTATCTTAGTCTTTGCAGTTTTAGTTTGAAAGGTTTCCTTAAAAACTTACGGTTATGGCTTGTGGGTACAAAACCGAACAGACGTTGCTACAGACAAATAAAAAGGCTAAATTAATTTAGCTATTCTAATATTCCCTGAAATAAAACATTCAAACAGCTGAATATTTTTCATTAAAATCGACCTATTTTGTTCATTTACACACACACACACCGTGACGTCATCGCAACAGTGACACTGGCAAGCTTCTTCATGATGGTTACACTATGACGTCACACTGAGGAATGTCCGAACGCACTCGTCTTTTCCGAATCAGGATGCGCTGAGAAGTTGGCAGAGGACGAGTGCCCGCTTGTGCTTGTGTTTTTTTTTTTTTTGCCATTTTTTTTTCTTTTTTCTACTGGTAATTTTAAAAGTAACTCTTTTTGTAAATGAGAAAGATATCTAAAAACAAGTTAACACTAAAACCACAGAAGAAAAAATATCACCATCATAATGAGAAGATAATCAGTAATCATAACAGCAAGAATAAATATCACCAATAACCATAATATTAACTGTCATAGTAATGACAATAACAAACACTTATGTATAAGAGTCTGTAGGAAGATTGTCTCTAAGTTTTGTTCTGTAAAGACCCATTTTAGTTCCCGCCAGAAAGTAAACCGCCGTAACGTCGTTCAGGTTGTCTGTTTGTTTGTTTGTTTGTTTATTTGTTTGTTCTAATGAAGGCTCGCGCAGATACACCTGACCTATCTACGGAAACGTTCGCCAAGTAAGCCGAAAACAATCGTGAGCTGAGAAGAACTAAACTAGTTTATAGGGTGGCTATTCCTCCAGGCTAGGCCGACGTAATGGTCGCCTCACGGTCGTACCACGGGTTCGCTATCGCCTCCGCCATCGGTGTCGTCATTGCCATTGAAATCATAATTTAATAAACCGCGGGTAGGCAAAGTACCACTGACACACATGTAGTATAGCCCTTAATACTGATAAGCGTTATTGATTATGATATTGGGTGTGGTGCTCTCTTCCACCTCCGAATGACAGCAGGTATGAAAGCACAGCTGACTCCTTCCTCCTCGCCCTTGTTCAGTCGTCGCTTTCACGGCATGGCTTTAGGGAGAAACCCAGTTCCAAGAGCTCATCTAAGTGCCTGTGCACACCTGAGCTGTGTTACGCAGTCGGCACTAACCACCGCTGGACACAGATGACCCCTAGCAAGCCTCTCTCCCTCCGTAAAATCGCTCGTCCGAGCCATGGGTAATGGCTTGAGGCATTCGTGCAGTTCCACCAATTTTTATTTATTAATTTATTTATTTATTTAGGGATTCAGAGTGGTTTGACTGGTGGTGAAGGGAACCAGACGTCTGAAAACGCCTCCGTAAAACAAGGACGGGGGTGCCTAAACCCAATGTGTAATCTTTGTGGTGGGCCAAGAGTACCCTGTGCAAACAACAAAGGTAGGCAAGTTTCAATTCTAGCTAGGCCTATTTTATGGCATTACCATCCCGGAAAGTACCGGGGAAACAAGAATGAGAACCAGAAATGAAGAATTACTTGATTATAGTTTTGAATTATTATGAGCTCCTGTTGGTCTGAGATTTGGTGTTAAGTATGTTCATGGTATAGGGGTATCTGTAGGGCTTTGGTGGGCCAACTACCCCCCTCATTAGCATTACATGGAAAAGCTAAGAGGACATGTGTAGTTCCGATATGTCCTACACTGGTTTCAAGGCCACCGGATGCACCACACTGCACTGCGTAGCACGTAGCAGATCGCTCGCTGCTATGCTACATGGAAAGGCTTAATTTAACATAGTGGGACAGTTGTGGGCTGAAGGTTTGGGGACCAGCCTTGTTCGATTCCCTTAACCGAAAGGACATGACTGAAGTGGTCTTGCAAGGCACCTAACCCCCAGGTGCTCCCCAGGTGCCGTGGATAGGGCTGCCCATTTTTCCAGGCAAGTGTGGTGCCGCCTAGCATGTGTGTATGTTCACTAGAGTGTATATGTGGGTGTTCCACTTCACGGATGGGTTCAACACATTAGACAAATTCCTTTGTGTGCTAACACGGTTGGCAGTGGTTCTAAACCACAGGTGCTGCATTCTAATTCTAGTGATGGCCAAATGCTAAGTGGCCTTTAGCATCACGTAGCAGAGCGCTGCCATGCTACACAGAGTGCGCCACACCGTGAGCACACAGTCGCCCACATGTAGACGAAGAGTCTGCTATCTTTAGTTGGCACACTGCAATTGGAATTCTGCGTAGCTGCACTTCCGTGTATACATACTTCCGTGTATGGCTTTGCGCTGCCCAGATGGGAATCAGAGGGTTATAGTTCCAGCTGAGTTCAGCCAAGTGAGCAGTCGTCTCAACCACAGGTCCTCCTGTGTGTTTCCCAAGGGGCTGTTTTTGTCATGACTCCTTCTATACGTCGTGCCTGTCCGTCAGCTTTCACGCTGGGACGAGGTAGAAACGTTTTCGCTAAAGCTAAAAAAGGGGGACGGAAAAGGTTTTTTTTTGAATACCTGATGATGTCTCAGGCAATAAAGTCACATGATTCGGTGCCACCGGATCTCACTGCTTGGCACACAGTGGGTGTATGAACACAAGGCTAACCGGTTGTTGTGCTAACGTCAAACGCTTCACCCATGACCCCACACTGCAAAAGGTGGTCAGCGGGTGGCCGGTGACTGGAAACGATTGGCCCTACAGATGGTCTGATCATTGTTCATAGCTTTTGGAAGGTAGCTTTCGTCATTCCGAAATTCCGGATACGAAGCATCTGAATCTCTGCGGCACCCCAACAATGTCCACTTTCACAGAGCTAAAGTTGCCTTCTTATTTGAACCTCTCGTTCCACCTTAAATAGTGCCAGAATGTAATTGCGGCACCGTTAAAGGTGGAATGAGAAATTCGAATGGACATTGTTGAGTTGGCACAGAGATTTGAGGCCTTATTCTCTAATCTGAGCTACATGGCCATAAAAACATAGTAAATGGCTAGAAAGATAATTCAAGTTCAAGCAAAAAGCAGATTAGCCATTAGCATTAGTCTGTTTACATTACTGCTGTGGCTTTCTGTGCTCTCCATATGGCTTTAATTTAGCATAGTGATGACAAGTGTGCTGAGACTGAACACGGGCTGTTGTTGTGGGTTCAGTAAAAACAAGAATTTGTTAGCATGCAGTGGCCTTAACCGCTGGTTCTTATCACCACCACTGTAAAGGAGTCCCTACACTGAACATCAAACCACTCCGAACATCCGGCTCTGCAGCTGAAACATGCAGCAGTTTAGCTAAATCGGTGGAATTCCCATTTATAGAACATCACCATAACACATACAGCATACGTAGCGTTCATGAACATCGTGTTCACGGCCTTACAGTGGTCTCCTCCCGCGTCCTTTCAGCCTACGCAAAGGCATCCTCGCACTCGGACGTCGAAGAAAGTGTTGGCTCAGCATCTGAACAAAAGTGCCGTTGATCATTAATGAGTTCATCGTGATGATTGTCAGATGTGGGTTTTTTTTCCCTCAGGGCTGGGCTTTTCCGCCCAATCAGAATGGCTTTTATTGAGAAGCTAGGTTGCCAGTCCCTTCCTTGAGATATCTGAGTTGAAGGGGGATTTTATATATGTATATGTATGTATATGTATATAAATAATTATCTTACTCCATGGAGAAGGTTGAGGATAGGTATATATATGTGTGTGTGTCTGTGTGTGTGTGTGTGTGTGTGTGTGCTTCTGGGAGCTTTATCAATATCCCAACAAAACTAGATTCAAAAGTAGTAGCATGTCCGCCGCCAGGTTCGGCAGAAGATGTGAGGAGTTTATGGCGTATGACAAAGGCAATAATCCTGTGGACTTTCTGAAGAACGCAGTCCGGCTAATCTCATACTGCAGACTGCAAGAAGAAGGTCGTGGCGGTAGTGTTGTTCCAATGCAGTGTTGTGCCAGTACACTGTGGTATGTTAAAAAGCTCTCCAGAAGTTTGACCTTTTGACCTCTTTCGATCCCAAATTCAGCACATTCGGAGCGACCAATCCACGGGCCAAAGGAATCTTCTGGTGTAAGCGCATTGCACGTGTGTGTGCCGTTTCCTTTCCCTTTTTTTTTTTTGCTTTTTTCCGTTTTTTTCCTGGATGAATGTTCCATTGGACATTTTCTGAAAACATATGGCTCTATAATGGCATTAAACGTCATGTAAGTAAGTATCCAGTAAAAACAAGACACAGTGGCATGAAATTCTGCGCCTTCTCCAGGTTTCCAGCCAGAGAACGGACCGCTCGTTCCGCTTCTTCATGTATGTGTACACGTATGCTTGTTCATGAAGGTGGCTATCGTGGAACTTCAAACATATACAGATTTATATGCTGTAATTATGGCTGAAATTTTACAAAGAGGAAAGAAAAGAAAGAAACATCTCGTTGAAGCCTCAGACCGTCGTCTTCCCTCGGTATGTACAGCTTCTGCGCTTCCCCTCAGCTTCTCCGCACTTCCTTTTATCTCCCTCGTCTCTCCCTCGCTCTCTTTCTCTGCCTCTCTGCCATCCGCCCACTCCTTCTTTACACTCTTCTCTCGGTACTCCACTCCCTCTTCTGCCCACTCTCTCCTCCGCCATCTTCCCACTTCGCCTTCATTTTCCTTCTCTCTCGCTCACCGTCCTCGTTCTCACACAGTCACTTCGTTCTTGCTCCCTGTCCTGACCCCCTGGTTTCCGGCCACGCCCCCTCCTCCGGCCCCTCCCCCTCCGGGGATAAAGTGTAGTTGCTCGATGGTGTTCTGCCGTTTGGCCGCAAACGCCATCCTCCGGGCGCTGTGTCCGCCTAGCGTTCCCGTTCCCATGACGACCCCCGTGCTCGGCATGTCGCTCCAGCCCATGCCGCCGACTCCGCCCCCGCCCAGGTGGCCGGACATGGCCGCCGCGTTCCGCTCCTGCTCCCGGCCCGAGGTAGGGTGGGAGTTCATCTTGATCATGTGGTGGCGGTCGAGCGAGGGCGTGGCGCAGACGTTCTGTTGCGACTGGGCCTTCTGGTGGCTGACACGGGGCAGCGTGGGCACCATGCCGCCTCCCCCCGTGTAGTCGCCCATGCCCATGCCGCTCCCGCCACCCCCGTACTCCACCCCGGCCACCTCCTCTTCCAGGTGGTCCGGTGACATCAGCAGCCTGTCCTTGGACTTGCGCAGGGTGTTCTGGTTGTTGGAGTTCTTGGCGTTCTTGTAGTACTGGTGCTGCTGGTTCTTGTTCAGCCTGGACAGCGTGTTGCCGTCGGCGAGCGCCAGAAGCTGGTCGGTGGACTTGACTCGCCGGGGCGGCTTGGACAGCGTGTCGTAGTTGGGGTTGTGCTTCGATTCCGGCGGGTCGAGGGGGTAGGGGTTGGGGGTGTGACTGGGGGCCGACTGCGGGTGGGGTATCCGGGGCCGGGTGGCGTGCGTGGGCAGCGTGCCCCGCCCCCCAAGGGTGTAGTCGCCACCCCAAGGCAGGTGGTGCTGAGAGGAGTGGAAGGAGGGAGGAGCGTTGTTGGGTCTCCGCTTAGTGGTGCAGTACCCGGAGTACTCCTCCAAACCTCCTTTTTCTGCAGGTCAGGGAGAAAAACAGATGGTTAGCATGATGCTATCTCACAGGTAGACAAACGGACAGACAATCAGGAAGAGATACGACACTTGTGACCAAAGCTAAAATGATGAACTGATATAACAAGAACTGGGGAGGTATCCGTATTTGCTAGTGCTGCTACATGACTGTCATGTGCATAAGCAGGTGTTAGTTGGTTGCTATAGTGTTGCAGGTAGTTGCTAGAGTATTGCTTGGTGGTTGCAATGGCATTCGGTGGTGTTGTGGTTACCAGGATGCTGCTACCATTTCCAAAGTGCTTGTTAGGGTGTCCCTAGTCAAGGTTGGGTCGGAACGGAATGCATGTATTGGCGTTCCGATATCTGTATCAGGAAAACTGTATTCCATGGTACAGTATAAAATCAGAGCTGATCACATACAATCTATAGAAGATTTAGTATGCGTCTGTGTATTTCAGTCCTGCGTTTACCCTGATTGTGCATATGGCCTGAATCTACAGCCGCAGACTGATCTAACAGTGAGCTCCAGATTTAAATGCTGAATTGGATTAATATTAACTTCAGTTCAGAATCCTGAAGAGAGACTGATCGTCATAATCGATTTCTTTCTTCATCAGTAAAACGTTGATCTGTGTAACTGACCATTATCTGTAACTGAGAAGATCAGCCCCTTCAGTGTTCACGTGAAATCATGCCTGTTTAAGCTGGTAGGACGTTGGTGTGGCTGCTGAGGCTGCAGACAGTTAAGGGGGCGGAGAGTCACTTCATTAACCACATTAAACAGTTAAAGCACTGCGCACTGATATGAAGCCTTACGGTCCAGTACGGCCTCTCAGCAGACACGAACGATGATCATTCAGAGCTATTAGAATTCGGAGTCACTCCATGACAGTCTGTAGATGCTGACGTGGTCTTAAGGACAGTCGTGGTAACGGTCTGCGTGCATGCCGTGGTGCAGGATGACTCATGGAGGACATCACTGCTCGCTGGATGTCTGTAACCGTGGCTGTTGGGTCAGTCAGGTACGGAGATAAGGCCCGTCCTTGCTCATGTCACATGTGTGGTCGAGCATGAAACTTGAATCATTAGCATGTCTCACCCCTGTTGGGTGATTCCTTCTGGGTGCAGCTATTCTGTTGATGATGAGTGTGAACTTAAAAAGTAGACTGGTTCTACTAGATGAGGTTGGTATGTTTGTGTGTTATCCCAGGTTGAACTGTACACACAGTTTCAGCCCTGTAATTCCGCCCGTTCATTCCCGATGGGACTTTTAAAGGTCACTGTGTGGAAACGGTACGTCCAATCAAACAACCAGTCAACAAGCCGACAGTCTCATAATCAGACCAGGTGAGTCTCCTCCTTCAGTTCCATCCATCATGACTCACTGATGCGTTTTCACACCCCAGCTTGGCATATACACTAACAGTACACTGCACAAGTTATTGGCATCTGAGTTCACTAGATCGAAAGGTTTTTCCTATAGGCGGGAAGTGTTTGTCATGATCACTGCTTCACTTTGCGTCTTTCGCTTTGCTTTGGGTCTAAAGAAATCTGAATCTGAATATCACTTCTATAAAAGGACCAGTATTACTATTACACTACATTAGGTACACTATGTATATTGATAAGAATATTTAATAAAATTGAACTAATACAGATACCTACATGTATACTTCATACGGATACTCGAGTCTATAATTGGCTGCTAATGCACAATTATTATTTGCACTAATACCGCTTACTGTATATACGCTCTGCTCCTGTGATTTCAAACTTACATTAGATGTAGACACACAGACTGTATAGTACATAGCATTAGAATCTACACTTTCTTTATATATATATATATATATATATATATATAATTTTGTATAATTATACACACACATACATATATACATACATAATTGTACATATAATGGTATGATTATATATATATATATATATATATATATATATATATATATATATATATATATATATATTGGATATAGACTATACACTGTACAGTTTGTTTATATATATATATATATATATATATATATATATATATATATATATATA
>CM067479.1:6889151-6930938 GCA_034552555.1 Semaprochilodus insignis
AATAAATAAGGAAGAGACAGCGAGAAAGAAAAGGAAAGAAAAAAGACGAGGGAGAAAGAGCATGCACAAGAGATAAGTACCACAGAAAGAGAGCAAAAGAGAGAGAGAGAAATAGAAAAGGAAGGATGGAAAGAGAGAAACAGAAAGAAAGAAGGAGAGAATGAGAAACAGAAATAAAGGAAAAAAGAAAGGAAGGAAAGAGAAACAGGAAAAAAAAAGAAAGAGAAAAAAATATAGAAAGAAAGGGAAAGAAAGAAAAAGAGAGAGGAATACAAAAGGAAAGAAAAGGAAAAAGAAAAGAAAGAAAGAGAAATAGAAAAAAAGAAAAATGGAATATGAGAGAGAGAGAGAGAGAGAGAGAGAGAGAGAGAGAGAGAGAGAGAGAGAGAGAATCATCGTTACTGATTTTGCCTTTTGCACTATGTGACTGCACTTCTGACCTACAGACTAATAAACAGGCGTCTGATCGTCTGATCCCGTCTGTTCTATGCCGTACGGGTCTGTCGGTTTCAGCCGCTCTCAGAGCATCATACATATTTCAAACAGCCTTTGTGGCTCACTGGAACGTTTGGCAAAGACCTGACTGATCAATCTGGAGAGGGCCATGATTAAAACACTGTCCGTTAACAGAACCAGTCACACTAACAGACCGAGCTCAACACACACGCCAACATCCAGGACTAACACCGAGATAACCGTCCTCTACCTGCTGGAGCTAACTAACGCAGGAGAGGAGCAACTGTGCTACTTACCAGCAGTACATGCCTGAGGCCCAGCTCTGCCTTCCAGTCTCTCTTCAGGACATTGACACAGATTTCACCCTTGTGCCCAACATTCGGATGGAAAATCTTGGTCAGGAAATAGCCTCTGGGTGGAACAGCGGGAAAATCCTTCCCCAAGACCAAGCGCATCTTGAACACTCCTCCGGCGTACGGGGTCCCTTCTATAAAGAGCACAGCAAAGAAAACATGCAAATAAGGCCAGGTCTTTCAGATTCACACCGCGAGCTGGAGTGAGAAATCAGCCTGACGCAGCTGAACCTCACACGTGATCAATAAGATGTGTCTGGGGTGTGAAGCTACGAGGCTAATGCAGCTAACAAGTAACAGAAGTAAAACACACAGCCGAGTAACATTATGGCCCGTTCCGGCCCCCTGACTCCCCAGACTTGAACCCAACCGAGCATCTGTGGGACCACCTCGATAGCCATGTTCACTCTATGGATCCTCCCCCACACGCCCTCCAGCAGCTGTGGGACGCACTGCAGTCAGCATGGCTCCTGATACCTGTGACCACCTACCAGGACCTTACTGAGTCACCCCCAGCCCGTCTAGCGTGCAGCACACGGCGGCTACTCTGGATATGAGCTGGTGGTCATAATGTGACTCGACTGTGTAACTTCACTTACCAAATCAACTAAACTTGGAATTCAGCAGACTGCATATACAAACCGATGGGCCCCCACAAACATTCATTCATTAGCTGGTGGTCATAATAATGTGACTCGACTGTGTAATTGCAATTAACGACTTAATCGTTTCCTGCCTTCTGCCCATTGAATGCTGGGACAGGCTCCAGCACCCCCACAACCCAAAAGAATTTAGCAGCTTAGAAGACGAGGGAAAGCGAGCGAATTTCACCTTTCCTTTTAGCTGTTTACAAAAAGTGAACAAAGTTACAGGACAAACTTTGCATTTTACAATTTGCATCGTAGCTCCAGAAAACCAAAGAACACAGAATGACAGTGATTCAAACTACACTCATCATCAAAAGACTGGCTGCACCGAGGCAAATGCGGGACTCGTCACTGAAGATGACCTGCTGCCATTCTGAGTCACTCCATGACAGTCTGGCACGACACCATTGCAGTCTTTGGTGACGGTTACGTGGTGTTAAGGACAGTCGTCGTAACGGTCTGTGTACATGTAGTCCTGTGTGGTGCAGCCGTCTGCCAATGGTGCTGCACTAACAGGATGACTCATGGAGGACATCACTGCTCACTGTATGTCTGTAATCGTGGCTTTTGGGTCAGTCAGGTACAGAGATAAGGCCCGTCCTTGCTTACGTCACATTGGCATGTCTCATGATGTCAAACCTACATTCCTGTCGGCTGATTCTTCTGGGTGCAGCTGTTCTGATGATGATGAGTGTAACATGAGTGTAATTTGATTGACTTAAATTGGGGACCTCCTGGGAGACAAAGTAGAACTAACAGTCCAAGAGTGCTGGCGAATGAATACCTGGACCCTCGATAGCAGTGTGAAGCTCTGTGATGTCCTCCTCGCTGGGGTAGATCTTGATCCCTTCAGGTGGATCCGCTGCCAGTGCAGACACTTCTTTATAAACTAGTCTCAAAACTTGAGGGGGTAAGTTCTCCACATTCGAGTTCTGCTCAAAGACAGGGGAAAAAGAAAAGGAGCATGAGCCGTTCTGTGAGAGAACCACAACATAAACAACCAGCTCATATACCAGGCTCATATACCAAAACTCAAGTTTTCAATTTCTTTAAATACAGTAATTCACTTTATTAAAATGAAGCAGTTTGTGTGTATATACCACTGAAGTTTCAAAACGGCCTCTATTTGGAAATTCATGGTTTCTGGGATGTTACAAAACCCAACACGTATATCCGCATGTTCAGCCTATAACCGTTTAGCCCCACCCCAATTCAACTGAAGTTCTAGGCTTTTTGAATGAGGTGCAATACAAACCGATGCAGCCAATAAGCACAGAGCTAATTTACATACACGAAGGCATGAAGAGAAGTTATTAAACGGTCAGGTAAAAATGATTTGCCTTTATGCATCAACGTCACATGCACATTTGCCCACGCATGTGACGTTAACACAAAGACATACGACCTCTGACCTTATGATGTCATTTCAGGCTTTAAAGGGCCACTTACAGCAGTGCACACTCACTTGCACCGTGCACCTTCAACCAGGCCAAATTACTGATTCCAGCAAATCCCAGCAATACAATCGACACTGATCAAACACCAGTAAGGTGAACAGCCCCACCAAACATTCCTGCATCTGTGTAACCTCAAAGCTTATGTGCTATGGGTGAAATGCCACGGGATCAATAGTATATGCAGCTGATCGATACAAAAACATCAACAATGAACAGAAATCTTGCAGTGAAATCCAGCTCAAAGGTAGGAAAAGCCTGAGTACGGCAGCCAGCAGGGAAAGAGTTGCCGCTTTGATGCGAGGAAAGCGGTATTTAAGGTGTTTGGCTGAGACTGAGATTGATTGGAGATTAGAGACTGGCTGCATGTGATGAGAAGAAAATTGGTGGCAGGTGCACAAGTGGGCGCAGCAATGAAAACGAGCTCGCTTTTGAAGGTTGTTTGAATTATTGTCGTATGGCTTCATGAACAGAACACTGTTAGCATGTCATTTATGTAGGAACAAAAGGGGCTGGATGCTTTATGACAGGGTTAGCTGTGAGCAACAACGGGAGACGTTATTGTTATTACTCAAAAAGTGCCTCACAATGCGCTTCTCTGAAGACATGGTGGATACAGTTAGTGCCTAAAGAACACTGAAGGGGGCCCGGTGCACACTGAAGGGGTCTGGTACACAGCTACGGGTCTCCACTTATGGGGGAACAAGGTTTATGCAGAAACAAGACGGTTGTTCTGAGTGGGTTTGGTGTGAAATGATCCATTCTAGAGTATTTATTTACATTCTAGAGTCAGAGCTGTTCACAGTGGTGGTGAATGGAACCAGACGTCCACCTCTAAAAGCTCCCTCACAGAAAGTGTCTTAAGAACATTAAACGGCTACAGGGTGCTACGGGCCTGGGCGCGGGTGAGGGAGCTTTTAGAGGCATGTTAAACAGTTCTGACAGCATGGGAAGTATCGATACTTCTGATCCAAAGTCAATTCTTACTCAATCGATACCAAGACTGTAGCAAATAGGGACACAGAACTACATCAGAACCTTAATCAGTACTGCCAGATTGAGAAAACGTATCAGGATTAGAGTGACGATTAGATTTGAGTGATATGTGATATCACAGTTATCGTATTCTGGGCTGAACTGTTTAGGCTAGACTGCTTTACAGTACAACCCCGGTTCACGACTCAGGGCCATCAATACCAGCACCACCAGACATGCCTGTACACATAACTGGACAAGGTTTATCATTCTGTAACTACACAGTTGAGTCACTTTATTATGACCACTTCCTACTTTTGAGGAGCAGCAGTGCATAGCTCATGAAGGAAGTCATGTTTTGCTGGCACCCCGCTCGTCCATGTGCAAGGCACTCTCAACCGATCAGGGTATGAATCCATCCTTGCAGATCATGCACCCATAAAGTCTTCCCTGGGCCAGATGGCATCTTCCAGCAAGACAATGCCACATGGTTAGAAATGTCCCACAAGTACTACCCTGGACCCCCTAATTCCCCACAGTTGAACCCAACTGCGCATCTGTGGGACCACCTCTATCGTTGTGTTTGCTCTATGGATCTACAGAGCAGCTGTGGGATGCACTGCAGTCAGCATGGCTCCAGAAACCTGTGACAACCTACCAGGACCCGTCTAGCTACTGTCCGTGCTGCACACGGCGGTTACTCTGGACATTATCTGGTGGTCATAATAATGTGTCTCGACTGTGCAATATGCTGTATATGTCTACTCAAACTTGCATGCATATAGCCATATCCGTATTCACACATCTCTTTACCACCTTAAAAGTGATTCAGGTGCTTTGTAACACCAGATCGGAGCGATTTCACCCCAACAAACCACGCATTTATGGTTTTATGATGATGCTAATGCATTCAAACAATGTTTGAGGTCGATATTTGGCGAATAGTATTATTTGGTATCGGATCGATCAAGTAGTATCGCCCATCCCTGGCTACCACACAAGCCTTCTAGCTTGTTAGCCAGCGACTTTCTTCTTCTAATTTTCTGGCCCCAGAATGTAACTGCTGCACCATTTAAGGTGGAACGGCAAATTGGTATTCAGGTTTGCAGAAAACTAAGAGCTCTGGTTAGCTCTGGCTACTAGGCCACAGTCATGTTTTATTAACGACAACAGGAAGACTTAAGGTGGCTCAACTTACCATTTCGGCTGTAAATAAGAGAGGAGGAGGGGGAAAGAGGATGAAACCGGTCCGAACTGCAGCCTCTCTTGAGAGCCGGGCTGAGGAAAGATGATGTGAGCAGCTAACCTGAGCAGGCTAACGTTAGCTTTAGGTTGAGTTAACCAATACGAAGGCTAGCTGTGTCACTCTGGCACGTCGAATGGATCAAACATAACTCCGAAAATAAAAACAAACGGGAATTCAAACGTAAATTAATCACGCTAAAAGCCCTTTTCGCCGAACTGTCTGCTAGCTAAACCGGAGCCTGACGTCAGTCTATGATTAGCAAGCTAGCTAATGCTAACCTCCCTAAATTTCTCGACTCCGCTGAAAGAGTTCGTCCTCAAATCCGGCTGAATAGGATCTGCGACTAAAAACAAAGCAGGCCCTCTCGTCTCTGGTTAATGTTATCGTCTATATCGTAATTCCTGGCGGCTAATCTGCCCCGTATCCAGCTAGCTAGCAGCTCTTTTTCCACACAGGAACAAAAATACGAGCACGTAGAGAAGAGAGAGTGCGTCCGCCCAGCCAATCAGCTTTTGATATAAGTAGTGCGTGTCGGGGCGACCGGGCCGGCCTAACCAATCACAGGGCACGCCTGCTCTGACGCCATTACGTGAGGGTTCCACGCAGGTCCCTGAAGTGGGGAATGTGAAAAATGCTCCGCAGCGATTGGCCAGTTTGAAAAACTCAGACCCGCCCACAAAGCAGAGGGGCAAGACGAGAAATGCAAATAAGCTCATTTTCAAGGCGAAAAGGTAGAGTTAAAAAAGTTAAAACAGTGAACTCCCGGCTGGGAAATGGTTTATCCACATTTTTGGGAGCACATTCCCGACACTTATTTAATATAAATAACAAAAATCCAGCACATAATTATGATTTTCATTTTTTATTTTTAATCATTTTGAATCATTAAATGCATTGCTATGTCACTATTTTCAGACACTAAGTCGTGATTTTAAGAGACTAGCAATAAATCAATCAATCAATCCATCAATCAATCCGCCAATCAATCCATCAATCATTCAACATTTATTTGTATAGCACTTTTTTTGACAATTAATGCTGTGTCGAAGCAGCTTCACAGAAAAGCAGTTTATGTAGGGAAAAGAAAAACAAATGAGTCCATTTGTACACTTAAGGATGGGAACTTGGATCCAAGACCCCCTTAACCAAGCCAGAGGCGACAGTGGCAAGGAAAAACTCCCTTGGAGTAAATGGAAGAAACCTCAAGGAACTCAGGCTCAAGGCGGGTACCCATCCTGCTCCGGTCGATCCTGGATGAAAAGAGAGATACTAAATCATTATTCTTTGATACTATCGGACCATTGTGATATGCTAAATCGTTATGCTGGTGGTGATAAGTCAATGTTTCAAGATGCTAAGTCTTTGTCTTGGAAAGCTGAGCCCAAATTTTACGATGCTAAGTCATTATTTTGAGATATTAAGTCATTACTTTGAGATACTATCTCATGAAGTTTTTAAATTGAGAAGCTAAGTCAATATTTTGAGATGTTATCTCGTTCATTTAAGATGTTAAGTCATAATTTTGAAATAAGAAGTCATTATTTTGAAGCGCTATTATTTTAGGATACTGTCTCATTATTATGAGAATCTAAGTAATTATTTTGAGATGCTAAGTCATTGTTTTAAAATACTGTTTTTGAGATACTATCTATTTTGAGATATTAAGTCATTATTCTGAGATGCTAATTCATTATTATGAGATACTGGTGGTCATAGATATGAGATATCTATTTTTTGTGATTCTAAGTCATTGTTTTGGGATACTGTCTCATTATTATGAGATTGAAGTCATTTAATTTAATAATGAGGTCCTTTTATTCATACTTTATTTATTTTTTTTATGGAAGCATACATTTATACATACATTACATCAAAATATCCAATCAAGATTATAAACATTTCCTTATTTACAAAAAAGATTTCAGAATGTAAAAAAGGTCAATTTTTCTCCTTTTTGCTGATAAATGTCCAAAGTCCTTTTTCTTTTAAGTTCAGTCATTACTTGTTTAGAAGCAGTTCCACTTGTTATATTACAATTTTCCATGGCAATCTTACATCGTGTTTTCCATAATTTACACTTAACCATACAAATAATTAACCACACGATTTCTTTTTGGGATTCTGTGAGGCTTTCATTAAAAATTCCAGATTTAATTGTCTTTTGTCCATATGTGATTTTTATACTATCATTGATATGATTTAATTTATCCCACACTTCTTTCGATCTATAGCATTCAAATAAAGATGATCTACAGTTTCTACATGAGAACAATTTGGTATCGGGCATATGGGACTGTCTATATTATATTTCCACTTTATGAGATGTCTTACAGGAAGTCTCTCTATTCCAATGAGCCATGTAACATCTCTCACCTTTTCAGATAACATTTTACTCGAGATGTTTTTTACAGCCTGTTCTGATTCATTTGTAGACAGACCTTTAAAATTAACTATAGTACCATCATTTATATCGCTTATTTTTTATATATATAACTTTATTTGAGTGAAAGACTCAATAAATTTTTTGTCATTTGAATTTATTTACAAAATCTGAGAAAATAAGTTTATAGTAAGGAATAATAATTCTAGAATACCCTTTTTTACCTTCCAATTAGTTTTTTTCCCTATCCATTCTGCTTGTCTATAAATAGCACTTGCTATAATGAGGTCCTTGCGGCCAGCTGCCATCCAGGTGTCCAGTTTGACGCCTCTGTCTCCATATTCCAAATGAGCTCTGTAGCACTCACCATCTGTCCTCATCGTGCCGGTCCTTCACTGCAATCTTCGGCCAGTTTCACCTTTTTTAATTGGTAAGCGGCGGCGCCATGCTTTTCCAGGCCACTAGGGGGTGCTACTCCACTTCTGACACCGCTGTGACGTCAGCAGGGAAACACCGTTTTTTCAAGCGAATGCTCTTTTATTGAACACAGAAGCTGGGGGAAAACGGTCTAAATATGATATTTATATATAATAAATAACATGTCATTATATATAATATATAAATAATATAAAATATATATATAATAATACATTAGCTAAATATTACAAAGCTAAAACGAATTTTAATTAATAAATAAAATAATTAATAAGCAAAAAAGTATGAAATAACAGATAAAATACGCTGAAAAAACGGAATATTAATCTAAAAAAAATTACATTAACGTTTTGCCAACTCGAATCGTCGATCCGTTTACTACGTGACAGTCCAAAATGAATGATCTCCAGCTCATCATTACCTACAAGCTAGCGTTAGCGATGCTATATAGATCTGCGCTGTGGAAGTATTTGGCTCCTGGAGTGTTTCACAAAGCTTAGTTCCCAGTTAAACAGGCAACTTGGACCCCAAATCAGGCTTATCTAATAAAAGAACAGCTTATGGACATTTCTGTGCTCATTTTTTCTGGGTTCAAGTTGTATGTAACACGCACTGTAGCCTTCAGGGGCGTCAACAATAACAACAACAACAAGAGCAGCGCTACTTCCGGTTCACCGTTTAACTAGACGCTAACAGAGAGCATCCTTTATACAAGCGCACATAACTGACATTCTAGCTCTAGATGACACCGTTTGATGAGTTCGGTAGAGAGGAAAACACTAAGCCTAGTTTACGGTCGATCTCGGTACGGGAAAAGTGTTGTTTTGAGTCGGGTTTGAGGATTCAGCGTTGAAGGTAACGTGAATTAGCCAGTTAGCTAGCTAGCTAACTAGCTAGTAGCGTGTTTTTGGTTGTGCTGCTGCTAATCTTGCGATTTACACACCAAGCAGGCGAAACAGTGCCGGGAATAATGTTTTAAAGATCATGTCAGTAAATGTTCATGGCCACAAATGGTTTAAAACGCTGGCTTCTTGTTTGCCAGGTTCTTTTTTGGAATTCTCCGTTCCACCTTAAATGGTGCAGCAATTGCATTGCAAGGGCTGCACCATTTAAGGTGGAACGGAGAATTCCCAAGAAGATGCCAGCTATAGCTACTGCTCTAACTTGCTCAGTCTGAACCGTGAATGCTGTCATTCCTCTGCAGGCAGCCGGCTGCCTGTGTGGGAGGGAGTATGGGCGAGGTGGAGGTGTTTCATGAGAAGCAGAGGTTGGAGCTATGTGCCATCCACGCCCTGAACAACGTGCTCCAGGAGAAGGTGTTCACGAAGGAAACGGCGGATGACATCTGCAAGCGGTGAGTAAGAGGAGCAGCCTCCTCCGAGCTAGACCTAGTTCCCTATTTGGTGTGATGCCCCTTCAGCTTGACATGGTACGGGTGTTCTTTACAGTGGTGATGATGATGGGAACCAGGGTTCTCCATGTCTAGAACACGCATATAGACACTTTATTTACTATCTAAACCACCAGTGAACCTACACGTGTCTTCTGAGTGTATATGGAATGTTGATGATGGAAAATCTGGAAAACCTGGAAATAATAAGTTTCTTTGGGGGACTATTTTACCTCACAGCGCCCTGCATCATGTATCCCTCCACCATGAATGGAGTTTAAGGCTGAAATCTTTTCCAGACTATCATAAGCAGCGTCTCAGACATCAGGCAGCGTATTCAGAACCACCTCATGTAGGAACTTTCTGTGAGGGAGCTTTTAGAGGGGGACGTCTGGTTACCTTCACCACCACTGTAGACAGCTCTGACTTGGAAAGTGTCTCTAAAATGGAGCGTTTTACACCAAAGCCACTCAGAATGGTGCAGTTACCCATTAAATGCATTATTTATTTATTTATTTAAATGAACTGATGGCATTCTATGAAAACAGGCTTTGGTGTAACCATACAATCAAGGGTGACTGTAATATAGTGTAATGATCAGGACCTGTGATATGATGAAGTGCTACCGGCAAACCCTTTATACGTCCGTGTTCGGGAATATTTATAATGGAAAACTTGTCTAACATGTTTGGAACAATTATTTGCATATTGAGACGAACACTGTGACAACATTTATTAAGTCAAATACAGCATATTTCGTGAGCCTAAATGCTGACTTGTAGTGGCGACCCAGACTAGTACTCAGGAAGGAATTGTGATCTTCTGTATGTTTTTATTGTTTCTCCATGCTTTTCCCCTAGCCTTGCCCCGCAGTGTGTGGTGAACCCGCACCGCTCCGTGTTGGGGACGGGGAACTACGACGTGAACGTGATTATGGCAGCGCTCCAGAGCCGAGGACTGGCCGCCGTGTGGTGGGACAAACGTAGGTCAGTTTGTCGGTCGCTTACCCAGCACTGTGACACTCAAGCATATTAAAGGGATGCATCAGTGCCCAACCTGTATCTGCTGCGTCTGCAGTGCTCTGTCCGTTAACATGGACGATAACTTCAACACGTTTACACTCACTCAACATTCCAATAACTACAGATAATCAGATTTGGTTAGTAATCTGTTCACTGTGTTTACATGCACTTAAGTAATCAGATAACGGGGAAACTACAGGTCTACATGAGTCAGGCAGTAATTGGATTTCTGCCTCAGCATTTATGGACTGATATCTCCTGTGCTAGCATATAGGAGCCTTTATCCAGGGCGTTTATGGACCGATATCTCCCGTTCTAGGGGATAGGAGTGTTTATCGAGGGCCTTTATGGACTGATATCTCCCGTTCTAGCGTATAGGAGCGTTTATCGAGGGCGTTCATGGTCCGATATCTCCTGTTCTAGCGTATAGGAGCGTTTACCGAGGGCGTTCATGGACCGATATCTCCTGTTCTAGCGTATAGGAGCGTTTATTGAGGGCGTTTATGGACCGATATCTCCTGTTCTAGCGTGTAGGAGCGTTTATTGAGGGCGTTTATGGACCGATATTTCCCGTTCTAGCTTATAGGAGTGATTATCGAGGGCGTTCATGGACCGATATCTCCTGTGCTAGCGTATAGGAGCGTTTATCGAGGGCGTTTATGGACCGATATTTCCCGTTCTAGCGCACAGGAGCGTTTATTGAGAGCGTTTATGGACCGGTATCTCATGTTCTAGCGTATAGGAGCACTTATCGAGGGCGTTTATGGACCGATATCTCCTGTTCTGGCGTATAGGAGCGTTTATCGAGGGCGTTCGTGGACCGATATCTCCTGTTCTGGCGTATAGGAGCGTTTATCGAGGGCGTTCGTGGACTGATATCTCCTGTTCTGGCGTATAGGAGCGTTTATCGAGGACGTTCATGGACCGATATCTCCCGTTTTAGAGTATAGGAATGTTTATGGAGGGCGTTTATGCACACTGAAACGCTGAAATAACTGCAGACAGTCAGATTTGGTCAGTAATCTGTTTGCCACATTTACTTGAGTAATCAGATAACCGGAAATCTCCAGGACCGCATGAGTCAGGCAGTAATCGGATTTCTGCTTCATAACCAGCCAATAAAACTCAGAACAAGACGTGGCGTAAACGAGACATGAAACTTCATGCCACAGCGAAAATTACAGTTAGTTTACCTGTAAATATGAACATACGTACATCATCAAGAGGATAAAGAATACTCAAACCCTTAATTTCATCAAGCATATTGTTGGTTTCAGTGTCGCTTCCAAAGGTGTTTTATTGCCACCTCACGGTCACTGTGTTAAACGCTGCATGCCTATTTCCGTGGCACCGTGGTCACATGTGCAGACTGAGAAATCAGAAAGAAATCAGAGTAACCTGCATACACGCTGAGAAATCCGGTTACTGAGCAGAATCCAACTCTCTCAATCAGACGATCTAGGAAATCAGAGTATGCTGTTTACATAGCCATTTGAAGATAACTGCAGAAACCCAGTTATGATGAGATTACTGAGTGCATGTAAACACACTTAGTGGTGCACAATGATGTCGGAATCTTATCAGTATTGGCTGTGGGTATTTAATAAATACTACATGCCGTTGGAACACTGGGGTGCTCTAAAACCTTTGACCTCCAGTGTACACCTCTTGCTCCTCTTGTACGGGACGTCTGCTGAGTGAGTTGCCCTCTCTTTCCTCCTCTCTTGTAGGTCAGTGCAGAGTTTGTGTCTGGACAAAGTGCAGGGCTTTATTTTAAACGTGCCATCGCGCGTTTCTCTGGGAATCGTGTCCCTCCCACTGAGGCGCAGACACTGGCTGGCGGTGCGGCAGGTTAACGGACAGTACTACAACCTGGACTCTAAACTGAAGGGTCCTGTCTGCATCGGAGGAGCAACAGAACTCAGGTGAGTTTTGGTAGTGTCCGAAAAAAGGACGTCCTTAGGGACAATCACAGACCCTGTAAACCTGACAGTGGCTTTCTTGTGTATTCAGCTCCACTGTGGCTTAAAAAGGGTTCGGTTCTTTCACTCCAATCCGCTTGTTAATACGTCCAGCTCCAAACCTCTACTGAGCGGCTGAGGTCGGTCTGTTCACCATGCTGCAGTTCTGTGTTCAGTGTAGTATAAATCGAGTCCAGAAAACGACTCAGTTATCATTCTAGATCTTTCTCTGTGCTGAGAAGAGGAACCGGCTGCAGTTGATAAGCCGAGTTACAGTTCTTACACCAATGAAGACACACAGTTTGGTGGCAGTGGGCTTTGGTGACACCTAGCTAACGTTAGCTCCCACTGGTAAAGCCAAACTGGCCCTTTGTGGAGACCCTTTGACTAGTCTGTGGGGTTTATAGGGTGTTTCTTGCTATGAATCCACATCTGTTCTGGCTGTTTTATGTGCTGTCCAGCTAAAGCTAATATAGCTAGCCTTAGCTCTGCCTTAGCTAGCTGGATAGCTAGCTATCTTCATCAGCCCTTTTCTGACTGACAAGCCTGAGAACTGAAACACAAAGACGTGGCTTCATAGCAAGAAACACCCTAAAAACCCCACAGACTATGTTGAGTACCTGCAAAGGGCCAGTTTGGCTTTGCCAGTAGGTGCTAACTTTAACTAGGTTAGCTAGCCAGCTAACATTAGAGGCCACTGGCACCAAACTTAGTAAGAACTGGAACTCAGCTTATCAACTGCAGACTCTCCTCTTCTCTTTTTCATCACAAGGAAAGATCCAGAATGAAGCTTTGAATATTTGTTTCTGACCGGTGCCCAATGCAGGCGATGCTATGTTTGTTTATTCATTTACATGTCGTTTTAATGTTTGCGTGCACTAAAGATTGCGCTGTAAGAGCTTGATTTAAATAGAAATACATGTGTGCTACCTCTCTTATCGTACAGTAGACATCACATGTACCCAATTTCAATAGACCGCCACTCAAACCTTAAATCATAGACAGCGTCTGTTTTAATCATTTTTAATGCTCATAAATATGGTCCCCTTATGTTTGACTTTCTTAATGTAGTTGAAATCATCACTGTACTTGTTCTGTGGATTTTTCGATGCTGTACTGAAATCGTCATGCCACAGTTAACTTTAAAGCCCCATACTGATAGAAATACACATGGGAAAGAATAACACTGTCAATTCTTATAGCGGCTAAAACTGACCAGCTAAACACAACCAGAACCGGTTTTACAGAGAACCTGGCCACTTCCTATTCCTCCCAGGATACCGGAAACCTCACTGCAAAACACTCGAGGGTGTACACAAGCAAATCTTGAAGAGTGAAAGAAGCAAAATAGCCAAAGAGAGGCGAGCGGAAAGACGTTTTAAGTCTGAACCCGAATGTAAAATGAGTGACGGCATTTCATACTTGAGCTTGTTGGACATCCCATTCCACTGCCATGGGCATTAATATGTGTTCAGGGATGCAGGAAGGTGTTTATGTTGGGGGGGGGGGGGGGCTGAAATTTTAAGCAGTATGTACATGACATGAAACTTTGTCATCATCGTTTTTGGTCGTTTACTTCAAACGGACCGTGCCTAACGTGGCGAGAGAGAATCATATACCCACATCAATCTGCAAATTCAAATAAGAACACGCTTACTTGTCCAGGCCGGACGGCCGCCACACTGACACTGAACCTGACCAGGAGATGGGGTCACCACTAGTGAACACACACACCCCCTAAATGACACGGTGTATCAGCAAAGTGTGAGCCATGTATACCCACACTGAAAGATACAGAACTCTATTCAGTAAGAACAAAAGCCTGCATGTGAAGCTGGGCAGTGTGTGCTGTCAAACTCTGGTCACCCAGCCCGCGTCCAGAAAGAACGATCATAGAGAGGAACCTGTTTACCTTACTGACCACCGGTCTGTACTCTGTACAACCTCTAATTCACAGCAGACATAAAATGTAGTGAGAGAAACTATACGGTGCATTTTCAGACATGCTTTTACTGTGATTTAATGGCCTCTAGGGGGCACTGCGGAAAGAAGCTACAGTACATGAAGACAACTGAATTGCAGAGGTTTAATGATGTAGTAAATGGCATGTAGTAAATGATGTTTGTTCTGCATATGTGTGAAAGATCACAGCTGTTACTTTATTAGTATGCTCTTTAACCATGTTCTCAGCTCCACTGACCATATAGGACACTCTGTAGTTGTACAGGTCCAGACTGTAGTCCATCTGTTTCTCTGTATACTGTATTACCCTGTTCTTCANTCAGTAAGGTAAACAGGTTCCTCTCTATGATCGTTCTTTCTGGACGCGGGCTGGGTGACCAGAGTTTTCAGTGACAGCACACACTGCCCAGCTTCACATGCAGGCTTTTGTTCTTACTGAATAGAGTTCTGTATCTTTCAGTGTGAGCGGTGACCTCATTGCCTGGTCAGGTTCATTTTCAGGGCAAGGCTTGGTGTTTTCCCTGCTCACATGTGATCATATGAATGACCGTGTGGGTCATATCGCCCCCTACACTTCCTGTAGTGTATTACTGTCTGTCAGAATGACCGTGTGGATCATATCGCCCCCTACACTTCCTGTAGTGTATTACAGTCTGTCAGAATGACCGTGTGGGTCATATGATCATTATAGACACTTCTTAAATGATATTAACTCCTGTGCTCTCTCTCTCTCTCTCTCTCTCTCTCTCTCTTCCCCCCCCAGGTCGTTCCTTTGTGAGCAGCTGTCTCAGGATGTGGCAGAGATGCTTCTTGTGGTACAGAGAGATGTGGAGGATGATGGGTCGTGGCTGATTCCGGAGGACTCCAGGAAGTGATGTATCTCAGGACAAGAAGTTGTCTGTGCATTTGGACTGTGCATGTGCAGGGGGGGCCATATGGGGACACAGAGGTGCCTCAGGCTGTTTTATGATGAGTCCCCTCCCTGCACACACCATCACTACCAAAGAATGAAGGATTAGTAGGGGGGGAGGCGGTTGAGAGAGGTCTATTGAGTGTTGAAAGTAGGGCCATCTCTCTCTCTCTCTCTTTCTCTCTCTCTGTCTCTCTCTGCCTGCAGGGCCTCTGAATCTGATTCTGTTTATTAGAGGACTCAGGACCAGTGACACTACCACTGTTACAGCAACTCTCTCTCTCTCTTTCGTTCTCTCTCTCACACTCAGCTCTTTCTTCCACTCATTTAGTCATTCACTCTCTCGCATGCTTATTTGCTTCTCTGCTCACTCACTCACTCACTCAGTCCCGCACTCTGTCTCACTCTTTCACTCACTCTGTCTCTCTCTCTCAATCTTCTTTCTCTCACTTACTCCCGCACTTAATCCCTCACTCATTCATTCTTTCTCATTTACTCTTTTATACACTCGCTCGTTCGCTCGTTCACTCATACTCATGTCTCACTCATTCGCTCACCCACTCTCTCTCTGAATCACTCACTGTTTTTCACTCTCTCGCGTACTCTCTCACTTTTTCATTCACGTGTGCTCTCTCACACACTTGCTTTCTCGCACTTGTGCACATACACACTCTCTCTCTCTCTCTCTCTCTCTCTCTCTCTCTCTCAGGATAAGTTGTAACCTGTTTGTTTGTTTGTTTGTTTGTTTGTGTACTGTAACTCTGCACTGCTGACGTAGATAGTGAAGGTGGGTGTGTTTAACTATGCACAGAGAAGCAACGGCACACTTTGTTTACTCTCTGTAAATATGATTAATATAAAGGTGGTTTGCGATGGTTAATCTGTTCTTCCGGTTCTCTATCCTTCGGAGAACAGAACTTTCTTTACCTGCTCATGGTTCTTTTCTCAGTTTGCCACGAACACTTCTCAGAGGACACCAGAGAATGGGACATGTTCTCTAATAAAGTGAGTTTGATATTTAATGGAGTTCTGTCCTGTATTAGAGTGCTGACCTGTATGTCCAGTTCAGCGCGTGCTGTTTTGGTTAAATGCTTAAGAACATGGATATTTCGAAACATAACCGAATCGGAATTCAAGGCTCAAAGTGACCGGAGAGCTGGCAAAATAACCCTAACCTAGCTGTAATACAGTTAGTATCAGAATAATGCCCTAATCCAGTTAATATCTCAAATAAAGTTTTAACAAAATAAACATCCCGAATGTAGCTCTAATAAAATGAATATCTCAAATTAATTTTAATATCTAGAACTAACAAATAAAAACGAATAAAAATTATATCCAGAAATTCTTCATAAATTAATATCTAGAATAGTATCATCATAAAATGAATATCTAAAATAATATTCGAATTAACAAGCAGCACGGTGTTATAATAAAACGAATGTCCAGAAATAATTTCTAATAAAATTAGGATGTACAATGAAGTTCTTCAAAAAGGAAATTCTACAATGTAATATGTAATAAATTTAATTTCCAGAATGAAATACTAATTAAAGTAATATCTAGGATGAAATCCCAGTTAAATTAATATCTAGAATGAAATTCAAATAAAAAATGATAATAATTTTCAGAATGAAGGACTAATAAAATTGATCTCTAGATGAAAAATCCCAGTAAAATGAATATCTAGAATTCATACCTAGAATGAATCAAAGTTCATACCTAGAATGAAATTCAAATAAAAGGATTATCCAGAATGAATATACAATGAGTAAACCTATAATGTGGTTTCAACAATATTAGTATCTAAAACAAGTATATAATTAATTGTATTAAAATTAGTATTCAGGGGGAAAAAATTAATCTAACATACTTTTTAAAAAAATGTTTTTTGTATTTTAAATGTTGATCAAAGTTTGTGTTGGAAAAGTTATTTGAATATGATAACAGCATTATATACATATAACTTAATAATTAACTGTTCTTTATTAAACTAGGTGTGAATGAGTTATTAACATAATGATATGAGAATCAATGCAAAATTTGATTAATTATTGACTCCTCCCTCTGCCCCGCCCCCCACCCCAGCCCGGGAGTACACACACAGTCACACACACTTCACAGCTCCTCAGTTACTGTACTTTATTTCAGTTATATTAGACTCTGCAGTGAAAAAGGATTCCATTCAAAAGGAGCATTAAAACTGTAGAAACTCGGGGATTAACAAGATTATGAGAGGAAAGGGGGGATTAATGCATGACGGAGCATATATATGTATATAATATATACTGTATATATACACACAACATCTCATGACGACCCCACACACACACGCACACACACATAGAGAAACAGAGTGTTTTGCCCTTTTTACAGTTGCTCTCGAGTGAGTTAGCACCTTCCTGCAGCGGGGGGTGAACACTCTCAAACCAGCACAGCTCTTTACTCTTCCTCAAAAAGGCAGTTTCACTAAAATACCAAGCTGTGAGATAGTAAACAAGCATCGGTCAGACTTCATAACTCTGTCTGACGGGTTCCTACAACGTTAAGCTCAGAAAGAACATCTCACTGAACTGTTACTGAAGTCTTTAATCATCATTAGAACGTACAAAAGTTGCTTCTGGTAGAAATTCATTAGAAAAACACACAGGTGGAATGTTTTACTGTAGCTCCCGGCAGCCTTCCCGCGTCTATATGGCTAAATATCTTCGGCAGGTGTCCTGATTTTACACTTCCCATCTGTTACAATTTCCCACTATATGAAATGGGCAAGTCCTGCATTATTAAAGGGGTAAAATGTAAACAAAGTCAGTCTGAGCGGTTTGGCATTCAGTCAGTCAGACCTGTTCACAGTGGTGGTGAAGGTAACCAGACGTCCCCCTCTAAAAGCTCCCTCACAGAAAGTTCCTACATGAGGTGGTTCTGAATACGCTGCCTGATGTCTGAGACGCTGTTTATGATATGGAGAAGATTTCAGCCTTAAACTCCATTCATGGTGGAGGGATACATACTGCAGGGCACTGTGAGGTCAAATAGTCCCCCAAAGAAACTTATTATTTCCAGGTTTTCCAGATTTTCCATCATCAACATTCCATATAACACTCAGAAGACACATGTAGGTTCACTGGTGGTTTAGATCATTAGATGACTACAGTTGCAAGAGAAATGATCTTAATTCTAGTCAATATATCTAATATTTCTCATTTTAAGCTGGAATTTAGGAATATTAGACCAACATAATGAGAATTGTATTAAGTAAAATTACGTCAGTAGTTTGGCAAGTATGTTTGACGTATGCTTCTTAAGATGAGCATAATTATTTTAAATTTGCTTAATAAAATTACCTCAGACATATTCAGTTGTGCTGTATTAGTTAAATAGTCTTATAACAACCTTACAAGAATCCCAAAACTATTCGATATGAAATATTAGATATGTTGACTGGATTTAAGATGTTTTTGCAGTGTATATGTGTGTTGTAGTCATGGAGACCCCTGGTTCCCATCACTACCACCACCACTGTGAAGAACTTCTGAAACACTTAGCACCAAACTCACTCTCAGTCACTCTGTCTGCACCATCTCTATCCATATGTTGGTGGATACAGCCGAGTGAGCTCTCTCATTGGTCAGGACTTCAGGAGCTGGACTGAAGGTCTCACACCCCAGACAGCAAGCATACATGGGTCAGCTGGCTTGATAAGGCCGGCACCCTGTTGGCCACTGCTGCTCCCACCCTTGGACCACCCAGATGACTGTCCCCTATGTACAAGATCTAACTAGTTCTAACCGTCTCCTAAAGCTGGATTTATATACACAGAGCCTTTTATTTTGGAACATAAACTAAGACAATTATTACAAACAACAACAGAGAATAAAATAATGACTACGTCTCATATAAAACAGGGTGAAAATGTCGTTGCTGTTTTACCTCCAGCAGGCTGCCCAGAAAACACTGAGCAAAACGACAGTGGACCGCAAGTGGGCCAACGGTGGGCCAACAGTGGGCCAGTTTCCTCTTGCTATCAAGGATGCTACATTACCTGCCAACGTAATTAAGAAGTGGCAGAACCAATCGTGCCTTGATTTACAATGGGTGGAGAGAACTTCACTGGCTGTGACTACTAGCTGTAGGCTAACCAGGTTCCAGTTGGTTGTTAGGAATGGAAAACAGCAGCAGCAGCAGCAGAGCGCTTTACCAAGAGGGTTTACTTTAAAACTGTTACATACCAGCTCAAATACATGCTAATCTCTGTTACAAGCTTAGGATCCCTTCACTGGCTTCATCATTTTGGCACCCCACTGAATGTTTGCCACTGCTGGTCCACCCACGGACCCTCGAGATTACTGTCCTGCTTACAAAATCGTTTTCAAAAAGGTTTTTAATCTTTTAAAACTGATTTTAAGTGTGTGTTAAGTGTGTAGACAGTAATTTTACAGTAATAACCTACAATAATATAATAAATAATATAATAAATAAAACAAATAACCAAAATAAAACGATGTAGTTGAAAATGTTGTTGCTGACACGCAAAACTATTTATCTGTTTATTGAATTATTTGTATTATTTTTATTATTAAGCTAATTTACTGAATAATGAAAGTTAGAAATAAAGAAAGTATGTGTACATTTGACCTTTCCTTGGAAAATGCTGCTTAACCTCCAGCAGGGCGCCCAGTAAACACTGAGCAAAACACCAGCAGTGCGCTAGCCCCTTGCTATCAGGGAATAAAGCATGTATAATGTGTTTTACAAGCTACAACAGCCAAAAAATGCTAGTGTGCGCGGTGTTAGCTTAGCACTGACATGCTATAAGAAATCTAATAGAGCTGCTAGCAGAAATTGGCATTACTGTAAAAGTGGGTTTCTGCATTTATGCTCACGGCAGCTTTTATCAAACTTCACCATAACATATGGAATGTCTTTTACAAGCTACGGAATTCATGTGTAACGTTGTTAGCTTAGCGCTAAACGTCCTATTGAAAATCCTATAGCATAGAAATTAGCATTTCTTTAAAGATGGGTTTTTACATTTATGGTACAAACTAAAGGCCTAGCCCTTATGCATTTGTGGGCGGAGCATAGAGAGGACATTTCTACTAGTTCCAGTTTACAGTAGCGGAAGACTGAGGTGCCGGAGAGCTTCACAGATAAGGCTAATTTCACAGAGCTCACTGAGAGGGAGCATGTAGCTTCCTGTACTGATACATGCACATGTGCTTCATTTGTGCTGTAAACTTATTAGTTTGGCAGTCAGGCTTCTTTCTGTTCCGCAGACTAAATTGACCGTTTGCAAAATTCAGAGAACGTCCGGCCTCTCTGTCGCTACACACAAACCCCTTAATTTCAGGCTACCTGCTAGTATCTGTGGCTAATGGCAAGGTATCTGTTGTACTGTAATATACTGTGGTGAAGGCCGAGTGATAAAACTGGGTACTAGGTAACGTCATAAACCGTCTCAGCAAATCACCCAGTAGCTGCCATGGTAATCTATGGAAACAGAGGGGCACTGCTGCCAGAGGAGCTGCTGACCGAGACGGATGTTAACGTCACTCTGAGCAGCAGAATAAACAGACAACAGTCCCATAAAAGATTTATAATTCTAGCTTTTTAGAAATAAAGTCATAAGTAAATAGGGACTCAAAAATGAAGTGCGTAGGCCAAAAACGATGCAATCGCAGCACCTCTGGTGGCCCGTGCACGCGTAAGGCTTCATTCAAAATCAATCTGAAGTGAGATTTGATTAGCAGCTTCACCTGTACAGGTGTTAATGAGAGCTGTATCATATCGTATAGCTTAGCTCAGTTAGAACACTGCAAAAAACAGAAGTGCTAACTATAAACGGTGGGGTGTTGATGACACTCTACTGCGCCTTAACTTAGCATTTAGCATTTATGGTTAGCGCTTCTGTCACTGCAGTATTCCCTGCGAAATGATAGGATAGAGCTCTCACAGAGGCGCCTGTAGAAGCAAACCTGTTCAGGAAATCTCCCTTCAGATTCTAACATATTGAGTGAAGCATTGCAGAAGCGGTGAGCGCCACATTCGTAGGTGCGCAGCCATGTGCCACAAGTGCGTCAAACAATGCGTCAACTATATACCTAATAGCATGTTTGTTTCAGGTTTGCGTGGTCTTGTGCGACACTCTGCTCCATAAGTGCTGGGACATTTCAGAGGACAGCTCCAGCTGGGGACAAGGCCGCAAAACGTCAAAAAGACGTCTGGTCACTTTACGGAAGCTACCTCATTAGGTGAGCTAATGCTAAAGCTAACACTGGAGCTAGTCAGAGCAATGTGCTGAGGATGACTCAACCCTGTTAATGTTAATGTCTGTTACAAGCTTCAAATAGAAATGAAACGACTTTTACAAGCTAGGACGGACAAAAAATGTTAATGTGCACCAGCGTTAGCTTAGCGGTGGCATACCTTTAGAAATCCAATAGGTGGGTTTCGAACCAAGGGCTTAGGTTTGACCATCATGGATGGTATGATGGATGGTACGTGAGGTTTGCACAGTGCTGTTTATTAAGCTAACTGTTAGCCTCTAGGGTAAGAAATGCTAACTAGTTAGCTAACACATCTTCACATTTCAGGGCCTGTATCTCTGGTTCCCTGAAGGCTAGCAATGGGATCTGTTGGGAAAGAGCACTCCAATGACCTGTGGAGTTTTGCTCTAGTATTTCTCCACTGATCTACAGAGCTTCAAAGATCAGGTATCGGACGGTGTTAGCTCTGGTCTCCCGAAGACTATAAGGAAAAGTCCTGTGTGGTTGGAGAGGAAGCATAACACCCTATGATCCTGTAAAATCTGAAATCGGTTAATCCTATTTTTGACGACTTGCAGCACTCAAAAATTCTCTGGATCAAGTCGGACACAAATTTGTGAGATTCCGGGCTCTGGATCTCCGGTACCCTGACAGCTAGCAATGGGATTGGTGGGAAAGGGCACACCACGTTCTACTGACCTGTGGAATTTCGTTCTAACACGTCTTTGCTGATCTATAGAGTTCCAAAGATCAGTTTCCGGAGGACTACAATATAAAGTCCTGTGTAGTTGGAGAAGGAGCATAATGCCCTATAATCCGGTAAAGTTTGAAATTGGTTATTCCTATTTTTGCCGACTTATGGGGCTTTAAATTTCTCTGGCTCGCTGGACCTCTGCCGCAGGCGAATGTCTCGGCAAGGGCTCCTAGCATGTGCTTAAACCGGATACACATTTGTGACATTCCGGGCTCTGTATCTCCGATACCCTGACAGCTAGCAATGGGATTGGTGGGAAAGGGCTCGCCACGTTCTACTGACCTGTGGAGTTTCGTTCTAACACGTCTTTGCTGATCTACCGAGCTCCAAAGATCAGATACTTGACTGTGTTATCTCCAGTTTCCAGAAGACTACAATATAAAGTCCTGCGTGATTGGAGAGGGAGCATGACACCCTATAATCCAGTAGTTTGAAATCGGTTAATCCTATTTTTGGAATTTTCTCTGGATCACTGGACCTCTGCCGCAGGCGAGGATCCTGGCAAGGGAGCTAGGCTAAGGTGCACCTAAGTCGGACGCAAATTTGTGAGATTCCAGTGCTCATATCTCCGGTACCCTGACAGCTAGCAATGCGATCCAGGGCTCGTTGGACAGGGCACGGCATGCTCTACTGAGCTGTGGCTTCTTCCCAGACACTTCTTGGAAAGAATCTCCACCTTCCCCTGTGATTTTATCGATGTCATCAGCGATTAGTTGACGTCAAGCCTAGTTGCACCTTTCCACCATTTCTTACTGTGTCATATTTGTACTTTCACAGATGTTCTTACGGATGGCTCGTTTGGAGGAATTCCATGGACTGCCTTCTTTAGAGGAAGGACTGTGATTGGCTGAGAGGCGTGACCTAGTCATGAATTTGCAAACGGTCGATTCTGTGTTTGTTCCGAGAGCGATGACCCCACTGTGCAGGAAAGTGCTAGGAGGAAAGATGCATTATTGCTGTGCAGGTTGTGACCACCGGTCAGTGGCAGAGGTCATATTGCTCAAATGCTGCCGTGGGAAGAACATATATTTCCCCGGTCGGCAGCAAGCGGAGAGGCTGGACACCGTTAGCCCTCTCGGATCCTTTTTTTTTTCTTTTCATCTTTCTTTTTTTCACTTCTTTTACGTATCGAAGTGCATCAACACTCAGACATCATTTACAGTGAATATATATTTATCATTGATCATATTTCATATAGTATCAGAGGGTATACAAGGTAATACGGGATCGCCACCTATAAAAAAGGTACAGTCAGATATTTAAAAAAGAGAAACAAGCAAGAGAAGAAAAACAAAAGTGCCCGACGAGCTGCATATTCATACAAAGAAGTTGTGCCATTATTTCTAGGTGTATGTTGTGACTCGGCATACGACGATACTCATATAAAAACTCCAAAATAAAAGTGGAAATACATTTAAAAAATAGAATACTACATTAACGTCAACACCATCCCCGGTCCACCCTCCGGCAAATGTTCACCACAACACTAAACAGATGGGGGGCGGGACTGGGGGGCGGGGCAGTGGTGGCTTAAACATCTCAGACTATAATTTAATCAGCCAGACTGCCAGCCTGTTTCGGCTAAGTGCTTCTAGAACCTCAGTGGTATTGACGTTACGCCGTCGGTTCCCACGTCTACAATTCAAATCTCTTTTGGGATTAGTTTTCCGTAAAGTGTCCATCCATATGAAAACTAAATATCTGCTATATTTCAACATCTTCTCCTTTTTAATGCTATACATAAAAATTAGTGCGAATACATGTTCCGGGAGTGGGCGGGGTTTGGGTGTGATTGATTACCCCCGTAGCCCGTCAGCATGCTGGGAGAGTACTGTACTTTCGGAAGGCCGTGACGTCGGTCGGACAGGCGGATCCAGGATCAAGGACGGAAGCAGAGAGGGAGGAAAAAAAGACAAAAGAACGAGAGAAAACGTTAATAAGCCACGAACCATGGTGAACCATCAGATGATCAGACATATGACCCAATCAGGATGTTTCTGAGAGCTGAAGAGCATTAAGAACCCCCTGCTAACTCACTTTCTGCTCAAGAATAGGACAAAGGCCTTCTGGATTAGTCATCTTACATCTTTAAACATCTGTACTTCTGCAATAAAGCAAACAGTCGTTTCCAATTCTGGGGCTACTGCTGATCCACTGACATGACGTTGATGGAATGAAACCTCCAAAATCTCCAAAATGGACCAGGAAAAAAACTTCTTAACTTTTTAATGTCAGCTAATGTAAAGAATATACATATATGGGTCAATCAAGTTTCAAAGTGACAAAAATAAAATTTAAATTAAAAAAAATAAATCTAAAACTTAAATCTTAAATTAAAACTAAAGTTAATTAAAATCTAAAATTTCTATTAAAATCTACATTTAAAAAAAGAAGACGTGCATTTAATATCTGCATATATTTTTTTAAGTGACAATTAAAAAAAATCTAAAATTTCAATTAAATCTAAAATTTAAATTAAAATCTAAATTTTAAATGAAAATCTAAATTGAAATCTAAAATTTAAATTAAAATCTACATTAAAAAAGAAGACATGCATTTAATATCTGCATATATTTTTGAGTTTGAGTTGTATCTGTGTGCATCTTGTATATAAGCTATATTTAAATATATTTAGTGTTTTCAAAGCTTCAGTTATTAAAGCTGTTCTGGTCTGGTTGCACCATTTGACTTACTGGTTGTGCCGCCTGACTTTTGAAATTAAACAGGCATCTACTTAGACACCCTTGGGAACCTTCCTCCTTGAGTTTATAAGCACAATTCCTTCAAATAAATAAACACTTATTTTGATAATTACACATTTTGATGGTGTTGTCAAGGAGGTCATTCCAACTGACATGGGAGACTGAAGCAATCGAACCAAAATCACTCAGACAGCGATTCACTTGGGGTCTTATTTATGATGCAAGACACTGCATGTCAGAATAAAAGTCCGTTGTTTTTGCAATGTGGTTTTTATTTTAAACATTATGTTTAAAATCAACCCAAAGTGTTTTTTTTTTAATTTTATATAAGTGAATCACTTATTTGGATAGTTTATTTGGTTAACATATATGTTTGGATATATATCACCTGACAAAAAACTGAAAATGAATTTTATGCAGATACACTGTTTTGTTGAATAATACTTGTTGTATATATATACATATAATGAAAAAATAATTAATTGTGTTTTACATTTTTACAAAATGTCATATTTTTTATATTGAAAAAACAAAAAAGAAACAAAAAACTTAAGTTTTTTAATTTAAGTTAATTTAAGTTAAAAAATCTTGTCCTGAAATCAATGATATCAGAATCTTGACTGTAAGTAGCTTCAAATCGTTCCTAAAACATACTGATTGGGGGCTTTTATTAACACAAACAGAAACTTCATTTATATCCAAAATTCTACAAATGCATTTATAACCAGGTTCATTTTTGAGCAAACACACACAGAGTGTAGAGCAACATTAGAGACGCCCACCTTACAAACACAAACACATGAAGAGGCCAAAGAAGCCCTGCCTGACCTCTGTAAGAGTATCTATGTGAAATATTAAATTTGATAAATACTATAAAAATTAATGACTGTGTGAAAAAGAGATACAGAGGCTTCAATAGATACAGGTGTGGCAATGAGTGGTACAGAAGATGAACTGACAAGTCATCACGTTTTACAGCGGATGCCGGAACTTTCCAGGAAATCTTGTTTGGTTTAAGGAGAATTTCCAAGAAAAGCCCATTTCACATTTTTTCACGTTTTACATTTGTTTCCAAAAGTTTGTATATATATTTTTTTTTTTTTTTTTGGACCATTTTATTGGTGCATTCAATATGAAATACTGACATAATGAAAAAAATATATATGCATTTTAACTAGTATTATTATTATTATTATTATTATTAATATTATTATTATTATTAATATTATGCATTTTAATTATGCAGTTTTTAACACAGAACATCAGATGTTATATAGAGGACCAAATTAATAAATACATATTTTTTTTTCTGTGCTGGCCAGATGTACAGCCTCTGACCTTATGAAATATCTTAAATCAACAAATGTTCCCTGGAATTTCTAGGATGAACTCGGGGCTGCATGACTTCAGATTGTTTAAAATCAAAATTCTGACAGGAAAAATCTGTGACTCCACACGTCAGTACAGCGTGATGCACCCTTTCCAACAAGCACTGGATCGCACTGCTATCCTTTTAGGGAACCAGAGANAGGAAAGGAGCAAAAAGAAGGAAAGAAAGAGGAGAGAGGAGAAAGAAGGGAAGGAAGGAGGAGAGAAGAAAGAAGGGAAGGAGGGAGGAGAGAGGAGAAAGTACGGAAAGAGGAGAATATAGAAAGGAAAGAAGGAGCAGAAAGGCAAGCAGGACAGAGAGGAGGGCCATGCGACACAGAGGGGAGACAGAGAAAAGTGAGGGATGAGAGGCAGGACCGAGGATGGATAAAGAGAAAAAGAGAGAGAGAGAGGGAGGAAGAGAGTTAGAGAAATGGAGACATCCATAATGTCCTATTCATTACAACATTCCATAGATGGTCTTTCTGAGAGGAGGAGAGCAGGACATGGGCGCCTGAGTGGTGGAGCTGGTGGAGTGAGGGTAAACGAGTGGAGCTGGAAAGTGTGTGTGAACTCATCGTACCAAGATCAGGGCCCCTGGTGCAGGAGTGTCCCCAGGGCCCCTCCCAAAACCACAGGAGAAGAAATATAACACGGCTGTTATGGAGCGTTTCTTTATGAGGTTGGCTGGAATGCAGTTAGGAGGAAAACAGGAGGAGGAAAACAGCTACAGATCGTCCCTCTGTACAGAACTGCTCCAACTCTGGAATACGGGTGGGCTTCCTCCCATTAGCTGCTCACTTCATGGCCTTCAACATTCCTATTGGATGAAGGTCAGGACTTTGACTTGCAGAACATTACCTTTATTCTTCTTTAACGGTTCTCTGGTAGAACGCCTTCTGTGGTAGATCCACGTTCTCCTGAGAAACCATGATACTACCACCACCATGTTTCACAAATGGGATAAGGTTCTAATGCTGGACTGCAGTGTTCTCCTTTCTCCAAACATGACTCTTCTTAATTAGACCAGTAAGTTCTATGTTGGTCTCATCCGCCCACAGAACACTGTTCCAGTAGCTCTTCTGGCTCATCCATGTGATCTTTAGCAGACGAGCAGCAACGTTTCTTTGGGAGAGCAGTGAGGTTCTCCTTACAGCTCTGCCATGCACACCATTGTTATTCAGTGTTCTCCTGATGGGGAACTCATGAGCATTAGCATTAGCCACTGGGGCCTTTAGCTGCTTAGACGTTCTCCTGGGTTCCTTTGTGATCTCACAGGACTATTACACACCTTGATCTTGGAGTGATCTTCGTTGGTTGACCACTCTTGGGGAGGGTAACGGTGGTCTGTGGATGGTGGAGTCCTGACGCTTTAGAGATGGTTCGGTAAATGTTTCCAGCCTGATGAGCACTTATAGCTCTTCTACTAAGGTTCCTCTGAAATCTCCTTTGTTGGTTCTATACACTTCCATAGGCATGTGTTCTGAAGACCAGACTTCCAGCAGGTCAGAGCGCCCACACACACCTGATCATCATCCCATTGATTGAAAACACCTGGCGCTGGGTGAGTTGGAGATTTGCTTGCTAGCCAGTTAACTGAGCGAATGAAAGATAGTCCAGCCAGAAAGCAGGTTCACTGAGAGAGTGAGAGATACCTTAGCTAGCTGGTTAACAGAACAAGTGTGGGAGGTACTAGATAGCTAGCTAGTTAACACTGTAATGTGCCCAAAATAGCTTTGGTGAGCTTTACCTAGCTGCTCCACCAATTCCACACTAAATCAGGCACTCATGGAACAGGGGGGACACAGCTAACGGGGAAAAGAGAGTGCAAGAGAGCGGAGCGCAGGGTTCCTAAATGCGGGAATTAAAGAATATCAATCTGTTTTTTTCCCCACTAGAACAAAAAACAATGTAAATCCTGCAGTTAATGACATAAAATCATAAATGTGTGTATGTGGTAGAGAAGCAAAGAAGCGAGCGACAGAGAGAAGCAGACTGAAAGGTTTGAGAAGATGGTCTGAACAGCATGGCTTTGATGGTGGGAGGGAGATATCGGTGGGGGCGGGACTTTACCTAAAAGCCTTTGGTCTCTGACTGGTAGATTTACGTCTGTCTTGGAATGACGGACAGACTGATAGACAGACACACAGACAGACAGACCTATGGACTTGTGTCTGTTTATTTCACGGCTGAGCGGCTCTCAACTACACACCTGTCTGTGTGTCTGTCTGTGTGTATGCGTGTTCAGTGTGTGTATCTGTCTGTTCTCTACACGTGTTGATTCGAATGTTAGAACGTGTTAGGACTCGACCACAGCCTAAACCAGCTCTGAGTTTCGAATGAGTATCTAAGTTTAAGAGTTGATGAACTAGGCTCCGACCGGAATATCGCTATTGGGAATAACCACTGACCTAGCATTTCAGGTTAGCTAGGACACAGGCAGGTTAGCTAGGACACAGACAACCATGTCAGCCCTAAAAATACAATGACTGGTCCACTTCTACCAAACACTGCTACAGTATAGCGCCCTTCTGATAGCGCCCCTATGGGAATCTAGGGGTGTGCTAGCTCTCCAATAGGTGCACATGAATATTTTGGGGCTGGACTACATTAAACACAGACATTCCGTTTTATCTGAAGCTTGCAACGGACATTAAAACGGATGCTGTCGGGAACGAGATCATGATCCTTGGCCGATCCCGCTAAAATCCCTGCTAAGATCCCATGTAGTGTTGTACCAGCTTGAATGCCGACGGATGCTGCTATGCACACGCCACATATAGCGGAAGGTACTTGCTTCAGAGACAAGAAGCTCAATGACAGGCTTTCTCTGAGGGTTCCCTAATGGGATTACCACCTGACACTTTCTGCAACTTCCCTATAAACTTCCCGGTCTCATTTTGGCTAATGTCCTTATAACGATTAGACAGCTTTGTTGATTGCAATGCGAGCATCCTGGTTTTGCTGGTGCTGCTCGCTTGCATCGCTGACTGCTAGAACACAGTGCTTAGCAGTAGCAGCACCATTTACCTTAAACTACTGTCTATTCCATTTATGAACATATGCATCAAGTCTGTCGTCATTAATGGTTATTTATAGCTCCTGGTGCTGAAACTGGCGTGTCGGTCGGGCCCTGCTAACACCTGAAGGACCTAATCTGTACGCTGTGCAATGTGAACAGTGCTACAGTGTTTAGAATAAGAACGAGTGCTCCTGTCCATTTGTGTGCTATCGGTTTCAGGGTCATTCTGTCTGTCTGTCTGAGTGTCTGTGCGTGTGTTACTCACGGTAAGGGAGGCGCGCTAGAAAAGGGGGGTGTCCAGCCGGCCCCCTGGTAACTATAGAAGGGGGGCAAGGCCCCTCGCTGGGAGCCCGTGGCCGTCTGTCTACGTGCCTGATGAGAAGTGAAGGGGTCCTCGCTCTCGCTGTCCGAATCTTCGTACTCCTCCGAGTCGCTGCTCCGATACAGAGGGAAAACAGCGAGTGAGGTTAAGGTTGTGAGGAACTGGCACAGTCAAAATCTGAGAACTAAACAGGAACCAATGTTAGTTAGGGTTCTAGTTCTAATCCATCTTCCAGCTTTTTCGGAGTTGATGTTTGTACGATACACCGGTTCTCTATAATCTATAGTCTTGTTTTTGATCCATGCAGTTGTTTGGTGTTCCTGAAGTCCTGATGAAACCCAAAAGAGCAACAACAACATATAGTCATACTGACGGTCCCTGCATGACCCAGAACAATAAACGTTGGCATTAGTGATGGGACAGTGTGAAAATTCACTATGATAATACACTCATCATCAAAAGAACAGCTGCACCCAGAAGAATCAACCCACAGGAATGAAACTTGGTGTGTAGGTTTGACGTCATGAGACGTGCTAATGATTCAAGTTTCACACTTGGCCGCACATGTGACGTAAGCAAGGACAGGCCTTATCTCTGTACCTGACTGACCCAACAGCCACGATTACAAACATTCAGTGCAGTGATGTCCTCCACGAGTCATCCTGATAGTGCAGCACCATTGGCAGACGGCTGCACCACGCAGGACTACATGCACACAGACCGTTACGACGACTGTCCTTAACACCACGTCACCGTCACCAAAGACTGCAATGGTGTCGTGCCAGACTGTCATGGAGTGACTCAGAATGGCAGCAGGTCATCTTCAGTGACGAGTCCCGCTTTTGTCTTGGTGGAGACGACCAGCGAATCCATGTGTGGAGGCACCGTGGTCAGCACCAAGATGAACGGTTTGTTGTCACGTGTCACATGTCCAGAGGGCCTGGTGTCACTCCACCTCCACCCCTACCACACCATCTGCAGGAACTGTGTGAGGATATTCAAGCTGCATGGGATGGATTATCACAGGACACCATTAGGAACCTCTACAGCTCCATGCCGAGACGTCTGGCATGTTGGGTTAGCAAACACGGCGACCCGACGCCTTACTGAGGGACACTACTTCTGTATGTGTAGCTCAATAAATATTGATCATATCAGTCTAAATTTATCATCAGTTATTGATCCTGGTAACCTTTATCTTCCTTCCCAACAGACCTGCAATCCCACACCTCCTTCTGGGTGCAGTTGTTACTTTGATGATGAGTGTAACATCAGTGACCAACATTATTACAGATATTGTGATATCACCATTAAAACAGTTACTAGTAAGCAGAGTTGAGAAAAATTATTTTTCCAGGCATACATTTCCAAAGCTCACAAATCTCACATGCCGGCTTTTCCCTCTTGAACATACACAGAGGGAATTGTCAGATAAAGGAAATAATCCAGAGGGTAATCTGTTAATCTACCTTTCCCTGAGGCCTCACTAGGAGCCTCATTAATCTATGGATCCGTCTATACTCCACAGATGGAATCAGAGGCAAATGCAAGCTGTGGCACAACAAGGGAATCTCTGAAACAGCTGAACCTAATGGAGATCTCTGGCAGCAGTAGACCCACACGGCTTTGATTGTATCTACTCATAGATGTGGTTTGCTATTTGTATATTATATACGTATTTCTCACTTTTCATTACTTATGGACATACACTATATAACCAAAAGTATTCGCTTGTCTGTCTTCACACGCATATGAACTTGAGTGACATCCCATTCTTAATCCATAGGGTTTAATATGATGTCGGCCCTTTACAGCTAGAACAGCTTCAACTCTTCTGGGAAGGTTTTCCACAAGGTTTAGGAATGTGTTTATGGGAATTTCTGACCGTTCTTCCAGAAGCACATTTGTGAGGTCAGACACTGATGTTGGATGAGAAGGTCTGGCTCTCAGTCTCCGCTCTAATTCATCCCAAAGGTGTTCTATTGGGTTGAGGTCAGGACTCTGTGCAGGCCAGTCCAGTTCTTCCACACCAAACCCGCTCATCCATGTCTTTATGGACCTTGCTTTGTGCACTGGTGTGCAGTCATGTTGGAACAGGAAGGGGCCGTCTCCAAACTGTTCTCACAAAGTTGGGAGCATGAAATGGTCCAGAGTCTCTTGGTCTGCTGAAGCATTAAGAGTTCCTCTCACTGGAACTAAGTGTCCGAGGCCAACTCCTAAACAACACCCCCACGCCATAATCCCCCTCCACCAAACTTACACTCGGCACAGTGCAGTCAGACAAGTGCCGTTCTCCTGGCAACCACCAAACCCAGACTGGTCCATCGGACTGCCAGACGGAGAAGCATGATTGGTCACTCCAGAGAACACGTCTCCACTGCTCTAGAGTCCAGTGGTGGTGCTTTACACCACTGCATTCCACGCTCTGCATTGCGCTTGGTGATGTAAGGCTTGGATGCAGCTGCTCGGCCATGGAAACCCATTCCATGAAGCTCTCTACACACTGTTCTTGAGCTGATCTGAAGGACACATGAAGTTTGGAGGTCTGTAGTGATTGACTCTGCAGAAAGTTGGTGACCTCTGTGCACTATGCCCCTCAGCATCCGCTGACCCCGCTCTGTCATTGTACGTGGTCTACCACTTCGTGGCTGAGTTGCTGTCGTTCCCAATCGCTCCCACTGTGTTATAATCCCACTGACAGTCGACTGTGGAATATTTAGTAGGGAGGAAATTTCACGACTGGACTTGTTGCACAGGTGGCATCCTATCACGGTACCACGCTGGAATTCACTGAGCTCCTGAGAGCGACCCATTCTCTCACTAATGTCTGTAGGAGCAGTCTGCATGTCTAGGTGCTTGGTTTTATACACCTGTGGCCATGGAAGTGATTGGAACACCTGAATTCAGTGATTTGGATGGGGGAGTGAATACTCTTGGCAATATGGTGTTTGAGCGTTTTGTGTTCAACAACAGTATTTACATGTACTTCATTGAAGGTTCTAATTCGAAACCCTTTATTAATATATAGTTAGCTTATCACTTATTTGCAGTCTGGTTATCCGTTGTGTTACATACACCACCAGTCAAAAGTTCAGACCCGGCTCCTCATAGCAGGTTCTCCTCATAGCAGGTTCCTCCTGTTTATCTTAAAGCTTTACTGTAGAATAAAAGTAAAGATGTCAAAGTATAAAATAGCCCTCATGGAATTATACAGTCCACCTTAAAACCCTCCAGAATGGAGCTTTACAGGAGGATGAACCAGCTTTCTTAACCTGCAGTGGAGGCTGATAGAACAAGGTTTATTTCTAAGCAGGTTTGGAGCAATTCTATTGGTCGGCCCCTCATGAATATTCACTAAACTGAAAGGAGAACAAGAGCTTTTACACTGTGCTGAAAAAGAGATCAAAGTTTTTACACCACTAAATATATATTAGAGGTGGAGATATGGAGAAATATCGTACTGTGGTACATCAAGAGTATATGTGATATATCAGGACATGTACTGTTGGAGCTGTTAAGTGTAAGACTGTAGAGTCTTTATGATCACCAACAACATCCATTTAGTTGGGTGTGTCCAAATTTTTGACTGGTACTGTATGTATTAGGCCAGTTTTGTGCAGCAGTTTTAAAGATGTTGAGGACATTGTCACTATTCAAGCAATGACATCTGTTAGCAATGGATCAGTAATAGCTTTTCTATCAGAGACGGGAAATATAACCCATAATCCCCGATTAAATTCACAATATCTTAAAGGTTGCTAAGTAGTCTGGGCGGAAACTCTCTGGGTGTGCTACTCTGGAAACTGTGCTGTAGGGAATCCCAGGTCTTCTATTCGGGCCTACGACAAAACAGCCGTAGCTTCGTTTACTTAGGGGTAAAAATGCCAAACGTCAAATTAACCCAGTAAAAGGTTATATTTAACATGCTCCCCCATCAACCGCCCCCCACCACTAGTCATCCCATCAAACGTTAATCAGCCAAGGCATGTTGGGCTGATGTAGCACATACAAATCAAATAATTGAATTGCTCATTTGAAACTATTTACAGTATAAACTTTGACAATACAATTAAAACACTGACAGCACCATCTAGCTTGGGCTTCAGTACCTATTTGCCAACATTCGAAGGCAGGACCTCAGCAGTTCATGTACCCAGAAACTTTTTGTTGGTGCGTTGTATTATGGGTAAAATGAACTGAGACTGTTAATGCACATTTTGTTTATACAAAGAGTCTTGAGTCTTTAGTAGAGGATTTAAGTTTAGCCCTGTTTAGCTGCATTATGTGGGTGGTGGGTCATTCTCAGCACTGCAGTGACACTGACATGGTGGTGGTGTGTTAGTGTGTGTTGTGCTGGTGTGAGTGGATCAGACACAGCAGTGCTGCTGGACACCTCACTGTCACTGCTGGACTGAGAATCGTCCACCAACCAAAACTATCCAGCCAACAGCGTCCTGTGGGCGGCAGCGTCCTGTGACCACTGATGAAGGACTAGAGGATGACCAACACTGCACTGTGCAGCAGCAGATGAGCTATCGTCTCTGACTGTACATCTACAAGGTGGACCAGCAAGGTAGGAGTGTCTAATAGAGTGGACAGTGAGCGGACACAGTGTTTAAACACTCCAGCAGCACTGCTGTGTCTGATCCACTCACACCAGCACAACACACACTAACACACCACCACCATGTCAGTGTCACTGCAGTGCTGAGAATGATCCACCACCCACATAATACCTGCTCTGTGGTGGTCCTGTGGGGGTCCTGACCATTGAAGAACAGGGTAATACAGTACACAGAGAAGCAGATGGACTACAGTCTGCAGAGTGTCCTATATGGTCAGTGGAGCTGTAGGTACAAGGAGGTGGTGTATGATATAGTGGCCGGTGCAAATACATAATCTGCAATATCAATATTTGCAATATGTGCAATTTCAGCATGCAGCAACATGATTGTCATGTGGTATGTGCTCCACTCTGTAGAGCTACAGAGCCCTTATAATAACACAGATGCAGTAAATCTACCTGGAAAAGCTCCTCCAGGCTCCAGGGAGGGAGCAGAGGATGGCAGTGAACGCCAGAGCGGAGAGAAACGAGTAGAGAGAGAGATAGAGCAACCCCTCCATCCCATCGTAGCACAGGCCTTTCAGAGAGTCGATGTAGTCCTGGGGGACAGAATCAGAGTGAGAGACTGAAAACTGAAAACATGCACATATTTGCTTCCCCTCTGACGCACGGGCCGCTGTGAAGGTACAGTAATCACATCCCGCCGTGAAGTGGGAGCGGGTTGCCATGGTTACCTTGTTGAGGCCTCGGCAGTTGAGGAGCGCCACCAGCTGATGGAAGTTTCCCTCAGTCACGTTCAGGATCTGCTGCACCTCCCTCAGAGACTTCTACAAGGAGGAACAAACAAGACAGCACGGCTGCTGGAGACGGCCATTAAAGGAGCAGTGTGTAACCTCTAGTGGCGAGGTTATGTATTGCAACCTACTGCCCACTCCACCTTTCCCTTCCCTAGAACCTACAGCGGGCGTCAGGTTTTCAGCGTCTGTCTCGATTTCCTTTATCGTTTTCTTTTCGTTGTTGGCAAGGCTTTGCCCTCCTTTACGGTTTCTCCTGTTTTAGTGCTAAATAATAAGGGTCCTCAAAACATAAAATGGTTCCCAGTACCAGTGTTCTAGCTATTTATTCCACCGACTGAGCAGGTCCCTAGCATGATCCGTGCACATCATTAGTACAGTGTCATAAGGTGATTTAGACCATCAAAACATCAGAATGATTCTATGGTGGAATGCTGGAAACACTTTCTGATAAGGATATTCACCAGCTTCTTGTTCAAACTTTCCCGTTCCACCTTAAATGGAATGGATCATTTTGACAAGCTGCCAAATAAAAGCTGAATTTAAATAAACTAAACTTTAGCCTCATGGGTTTAAAGCTGGTGGCATTTTTGATAAGCAGTAATAATCCTACCTGGAGTTTTATGGGCGGAGCTACTGCTAAATATGCGCTACGGTAGAACATTTAAACAAGGGTTCTTCTGCTTTCTACGTCTTCCAGTCAGTGCTATAGTGCCACCTAGTTCAAGCTGTTGCTTTAGAGTCTCTCTGTACAGCCAGTGTGTGTTGTGTGTCTGTTCTGGGCTACTGTAGAAACATGGCGATGGCAGCTTCTTCTGGAAGATGAGCTGCTCCTATGTAGATATGAAGGCTCATTCTAAGATGACGAGAACAAAATGTAGTTTGATGTTGCAGGTAATAACACACTAATGAACACATAGTTTTGTATATTATATTCCGTGTCTGATAACAGACCCCCCCTAAATTTTGCACACTGCTCCTTTAAATCATCAAAAACCTAGCAGATTTCAATGACGTGCATTAGCTAGCTTTGCTACATTCGTTTTCTGGGATCGAGTGGCGCTGCTGTGGAGAAGGGCAGGTCTAAAGCTCTCCTGCAAAGCTGTAAGTAGGTTTCATAGTTTTGATCCTCTGGTTGAGCTGTAGCTGAAAGTCCTCCAAAGCCAGTCAGTCTTATTCGTATGTTTGAATAGATCACAGTGTACATGTTATTAAACAATGTATTTTTAAACCACAATGTTCTTGTGTTTCATGTTTTCCCCTTGTATTGTTTGTGCGGTTTGTGGATGTAAAAAAGTCATAATTCATCTCTTACAATTAAAGAGGCTGTTTTTATTAGATATGTAAATGAGCTCTGTTCTCGTTGGCTGTCTGGTATTGAGCATCATTCAAAAAGCACTCAGAGCTAAAGAAGGTTGAGCCACTGAACTTCAGGTGAGTGGGCGGTGCTAAGCTGCTGTATACTGAACAGTGGGACGTGTGTAAATCATGTTGGTTTTTGTGACATCACAGGAACAGTTCATTTAACCTGAGCTCAGTTTCCCTATATGGACTGTCTAAACTTGGGACTGAATGGTTTTGAAACTTTGACCATTTGAATGTAACTGTTTCATTTGATTATATTAACAAAATTATTCAACCAGTTGATTTCCAGTCCACGGTGGAATGGCCACTAGGTGGCCTGCAAAAATGTCCTAATCTATTTTTTTTGTTTTCTATTTTGCTGTTTTATTCTACATATTTTCTACATATTTATCCCTAATGAATCATTATAACAGGCTAAAACTGGTTCTAAAGTCAATGGGGTTTAATCACCACATTCAAATCATTATATGACTGTATTTCTACAGTCTTATGTATTGTATTGATTTCAGTGGTTGCGGTTGTGGAAGGCCATGAAGGTTCACTCACCTCTGCTTTGGGAAAGCGTGGGAGGGCATCCCGCTCTAGACTGGAGAGATGGGAGTGGATGCTGGACAGCGCCCTTTGAGACTGGGTCAGCAACTATGGCCAGTTCAGCACACAGATTAAACTGTATTATACTTGTCTTTAACAGGGAAGCTCCACCTACAACATCAGTACCCTCATCTGTATCACCCACAACATTCCATCAACCACGGCAAGACGAAACTACCTATAGTGCCTTATTTTAATCCAGTATGAATCTGCAGCGTGTGTAGTGTTTACAGTCTGACAGTAATAACTGTGGGGCGATTATAATCCAGTATGAATCTGCAGCATGTGTAGTGTTTACAGTCCGACAGTAATAACTGTGGAGTGATTATAATCCAGTATGAATCTGCAGCGTGTGTAGTGTTTACAGTCCGACAGTAATAACTGTGGAGTGATTATAATCCAGTATGAATCTGCAGCGTGTAGTGTTTACAGTCTGACAGTAATAACTGTGGAGTGATGTTAATCCAGTATGAATCTGCAGCGTGATGATGAGTGGTAGATGCACATTACCTGCTGGAAGGGGCTGGTCATTCTCCTGTTGCAGGTCAGGTAGTAGTCCAGGATTTCTAGTGAGAAAGACGTTCGGTTAGACGTGTACATGACAGAGAGATGGAGAAGGCGATAAAAGACTGATGGACTGATGAGAGAATGAAGCACCTGTACTGGTCCCAGTGTTGAAGTGAGTAGAGTTCAGGACAAACGTGTTTGGGTCAAAGCAAAAATCACTGAGAGCCTGTGAGAAAGAGAGAGAGAGAGGGAGGGGAGAGAGAGAGAGAGAGAGAGAGAGAGAGAGAGGGAGAGTTATCGAAAGAGAGAGAGAGTGAGTGAGAGTAATCGAAAGAGAGAGAGAGAGAAAGAGAGAGAGAGAGACACACACAGGGGAAAGATGTTAACAGCCTGACACAGTGACCGAATGACACACTTCTCTCATCTCTCCACTGACTGCTATTGATCTACACTCACTCACTACAGCTCTCTCTCTCTCCCTCACCCCCTCTCCTCCTACACTCTCCCGCTTCTGCTCAGTTCCATTTCTGTTCTCTCTCTAATCCCTCTCTCATTGTCTTCCTCTTTCTTTTCCACACGCATTTGCTCTCCCCTGTGGAATGTAGAGACATGTAATTAATCAGCTTTATCTCTGAATACAGAGAGAGAGAGAGAGAGAGAGAGAGAAAGAAAGAGAGAGAGAGGAAGAGAGAGAGGGAAAGAAAGAGAGAGAGAGGGAGAGAGAGAGAGAAAGAGAGAGGGGAGAGAGAGAGAATGAGAGAAAGAGAAAGAGAGAAGGAAGAGAGGGGGGAGAGAGAGAGAGAAGGAAGAGAGAGAGAGGGAGAGGGAGAGAGAGAGAGAGAAGGAAGCTAAAGTGGGAGGGAAAAAGTAAGAGTGATAGAAAAAAGAAAAAGACAGAGACAGAGAATGAATGAGAGAGAGAGAGAGAGGAGAGAAGGGGGTGTTGATCTGTAGACAGAAGGACTCTGTTGAGGCCAGTTACTCCCATCTCCCCCTGTCACTCTCTCTCTCTCTGTAAGTGTTCTCCTCGCTCCTCCTCTCAGCTCTCTAGTGTGGCTGCATAACAAAGGGCTGTAAAATGAAGGAGGTGATTCAACTGCCTTAACCTTGAAATGTTAGTATTGGTTATTATTAATTATTGATTATTGATTATTATAATACTTAATCCAGCATGCATTCAGTTTTGTTGAGCACTGAGATTTGATGATGCACTGGATTATTTTCCAAAGGAATGTGATCTTATCAAATCACATCACGTCAAGGTGGATGCACTGAATCACTTCCCAAAGAATCGTAACTGAATCAAATTGAATCAACCTGAATCAGAGTTACCATGAAGAACTGAATCAACCTGAATCAGAGTTACCATGATGAACTGAATCAACCTGAATCAGAGTTACCATGACGAACTGAATCAACCTGAATCAGAGTTACCATGATGAACTGAATCAAACTGAATCAGAGTTACCATGACGAACTGAATCAAACTGAATCAGAGTTACCATGATGAACTGAATCAAACTGAATCAGAGTTACCATGATGAACTGAATCAAACTGAATCAGAGTTATCATGATGAACTGAATCAAACTGAATCAGAGTTACCATGATGAACTGAATCAAACTGAATCAGAGTTATCATGATGAACTGAATCAACTGAATCAGAGTTACTATGATGAACTGAATCAAACTGAATCAGAGTTACCATGATGAACTGAATTGAATCAAATGGTGGTAAAACCCATCATGTCATGATGAACTGAATTATTTCTAAAGCACTGCAACAGAATTGAATCATCTGTGTTTTCCTCCCTGCTCTCTAGCTCCCCTCTCCCTCTCTCTCTCTCTCTCTCTCTCTCTCTCTTTTTCTGTCGCTCTCAGGACCTCTCATGGCCATCTTCAACCCGGCTTTCTTTTTTCTCCTCTCACAAAGAGCCACTCAGCACACACACACACACACACACACACAGACACACACAGACAGACACGCACCCACACACACACACACACACACACACTGACACACAGGCTGTATTGTGTGGTGAATGCGCTCCTGTGGAGCTGTTTTTCGCTCTCTGTGGTGAGTGATGGGCAGCAGTAGATGGTCCAGAATTACTCACCACCACTGTGGCCGTCTCCAGGCCAAGAGACCCCCAACTCAGAAACAGAGCCAACCAGGCCAACACCGTCATCCTGCACAGAGACACGCAGCGTGCTGACCGTCACCATCTGTCTGTCTGTCAGTACGTCCCAGCAGGCAAAACAAAATCCCCATTTCCTGACTGACAGGCCACTGACCATTACACAGATGCCTCAGACACACAAGTGATAGCTCGGACCAAGATCCCATTTACTCCGATTTACTTCCTTTTAGACAAGCTTGCTGCTACAGTTTGAAACTGGAGCTACGAGGCTAATGTAGCTTACAAGTAATGGAATCCTAATAGCAGCTAGACAGAGGAAGTTCGTGGATGAACTTTGAGTTGGCTTTCGGAAGTCTGCAGATAACAGCTAGCTGTTTCTGACAACTTGACTACATCTATACAGTAATTCCATGTAGTTGCTGAGGAAGTTGCTCTGGTATTCCAGCTTGTTGTTGGGGCATTGCATGGGGACTGGAAGGGGATTGCTGTTCTGCATTGTGCCATGTTGTACAGTGTATACATGCCAGTATGTAGACTGTCCTATATACTATACACCATATACCATAATGCACATACAGTTGCACATACAGTAAGTTAAGATCAAAGAATTCTCCACATTGCTATGGTAGCCAAGGTGGTTGCTTGGAGGTGTTGGTAGCATACTTGTATGATGGTGACAAGACAAGAGTCCAAAAACATCTACCTACAGAGTGTACACTGACGCTGGGCGATCGATAGGTAGAGTTATAAGCATCATACTGTGTGTTAAATAAGTGGAAAGACTTTTCTGGAATTTCAGGACATTACACATTTTCCCATTCATTCCAATGGAAACAAATGTGTTGGAAAGATGATTGTTTATCTGCTCATCAGAGCAACATAACATTCCTATCCCAGTATTCCAAGATGAACATTCTGGCTGCAAATAGGACTGGTTGGCATGATGACCATTCAGGAGCATTCACACATCTAGACTGGCCCCGGAAATTCCCCAGATATGAATTGTCTTGGAAATCTGTGGGACTACCTGGAACAACCAGTAAGATGCCAGGGAAGGCGTCCACCAAATCTGGATCAACTGATCAATTCTTTGATGTAAGAGTGTCTGAACATTGATGTGGCCTACATCCAGGAACTTGTCAAGCACATGCCAAATCCAATCACCGCTGTTATTGGTGCTTGTGGAGGCATTACATGCTATTAGGCATGTTATGCCACATCATAGCAGTACGATGAATAGGCAAAAAGAACAGCCTTGTGTGGAACAGTCTACTTCCTGTCCATTGTTATATACTGCCAAGTATACACTGTACAGCATGGCACCATCTCTCTATGTACTGCTGATATGATATTCAGTGAATCGATAAGTGCTGCTACATAGTGTTATGGCGATACTCACAGGATGAGGAGCCATCGGGCCTGTTTGGCCAAACCCAGCAGAATGAAGAGACACACCACCAGATCCAAAAGCAAAAGCAGCACATATGACAGCCACCTAAACAGACAACAGAGATGCAGAGTTTACTTACTATCAGTGTTTTAGCCTCGAAACCATCGATTTTCAAAGGATTAGCATCAAACTAAGGACAGGCATGAATATACACTCATCATCTAAAGAATAGCTGCTCCCAGAAGGAGGTGTGGGATTGCAGGTCTGTTGGGAAGGAAGATAAAGGTTACCAGGATCAATAACTGATGATAAATTTAGACTGATATGATCAATATTTATTGAGCTACACATACAGAAGTAGTGTCTCTCAGTATGGCGTTGGGTCGCCGTGTTTGCTAACCCAACACGCCAGACGTCTCGGCATGGAGTTGTAGAGGTTCCTAATGGTGTCCTGTGATAATCCATCCCATGCAGCTTGAATATCCTCACACAGTTCCCGCAGATGGTGCGGTAGGGGTGGAGGTGGAGGGACACCAGGCCTTCTGGACGTGTGATGCGTGACAACAAACCGTTCATCTTGATGCTGACCACGGTGCCTCCACACACGGATTCGTTGGTCGTCTCCACCAAGACAAAAGCGAGACTCGTCACTGAAGATGACCCGCTGCCATTCTGAGTCACTCCATGACGGTCTGGCACGACACCATTGCAGTCTTTGGTGACGGTGACGTGGTGTTAAGGACAGTCGTCGTAACGGTCTGTGTGCATGTAGTCCTGCGTGGTGCAGCCGTCTGCCAATGGTGCTGC
>CM067479.1:6940936-6956324 GCA_034552555.1 Semaprochilodus insignis
ACCATTCTGAGTCACTCCATGACAGTCTGGCACGATACCATTGCAGTCTTTGGTGACGGTGACATGGTGTTAAGGACAGTCGTCATAACGGTCTGCATGCATGTAGTCCTGATCCATGTAGTCACTCCCAAATTGCTTCTGGAACCAAGATCAGCGCAAGTACTGAGCATCAGGATATTTATGAAATGGGTCTCCATGGCTGAGCAGCCTGGGATCACTATGTGCAATGCCAAGGGTCGGCTGGAGTGGTGTAACGCTCCACCACTGGACTCTGGAGCAGTGGAACTGTGTCCTCTGGAGTGATGGATCACGCTTCACTATCTGGCAGTCTAATGGAGGAATCTGGGTTTGGATGATCAATCCAGGAGAATGCTCTTTACCGGAATGCAGACTGCCAACAGTAAAGTTTGGCAGAGGGGGGATAATGGTCTGGGGGAGATTTCAGGCTTTGGGCTCGGACCCTTAGTTCCAGGGAAGGGTGATGTTAAAGCTTTCTGGCAGCAGTTTGGGGAAGAACACTTTCCTGTTCCAGCATGACTGTGTCCCTGTGCACAAAGCCAGTTTGGACTAAGGAGTTTGGTGTGGAGGAACTCCAGTGGACCTGCATAGAGTCCTGACCTCAACCCCACTGAACACTTTTGGATGAACTGGAACATAAGCCAAACCTTCTCGTCCAGACCTCACAAATGCTCTTTTGTGTGAATGGGCACAAATTCCCATGGACACACTCCAAAATCCAGTGGAAAGCATTCCCACAAGAGTGGAGGCCATTATAGCCGCAAAGGGGGCCAACTCTGTGTTAATGCCATGGTTCTGAATGAGCATGACTGAGTAATCATATATAAATAATTTCCTTTTGTTAAGATTACAAGACAACCGTGATTCATCCAAACACCCACAGGAGCTCATCCGGAGCACTCAGGATTCTCACCACACACACCACAAAAACCACTTACTGGTCAGGACATATACTCCGATACTCTGATACCAAAGACCCACAGCACCATGACATCATTCTGTACAGCCCATAAGTCATAACCCACAAGGCCACCTGAAAGCATCTCTGCCTATCGGGTGATGGGGAACTAAACTTTGTGAATCCCATAATGCACCGCAAATTTAATTGTCAGACCCTTCCACATCGCTGCATCTCAATCCAGCTCAGCAGCCGCTGCTGCACATCCCTCTCAAAGTCAACCTCAGCCGAGGTCACAGACTCTGCAAAGTGGATGTAAGCGCAGGAAGAGCATGAGATGGGTAAGCTGTGATAGTGAGGAACATCTACGCCAACGTTTTGGTTCATGAACTTCATAGTAAATGGCCAACAGTGCATCCCAACAGTGCACTACTGTATACTACATAATACAATTTAACACTATATAATACTATATAATACTTAATAATACTACATGCCAATTAATGTCAAGTCAAATTTCAGAGAATCCGGATCCAAGCCCCCAGTGAGCAAGCCAAAGGTGACAGTGGCAAGGAAAAACTCCCTCAGAGCAAGAGGAAGAACTTCGAGAGGAACCAAGACTCAAAAGGGGAACCCATCCTCCTCAGGTTGCCCCAGATAGCAACAAATACAGAAAGGATCAGAGTTTATAATTATAGGCAATGAATAGGAGGAGTGTTGAGTGTTTTAGGGGAAGTGTTGAGTGTTTTAGGAGTGTTGAGTGTTTTAGGAGGAGTGTTGAATGTTTTAGGGGAAGTGGTGAGTGTTTTAGGGGGAGTGTTGAGTGTTTTAGGGGAAGTGTTGAGTGTTTTAGGAGAAGTGTTGAGTGTTGATTGTTTTAGGAGAAGTGGTGAGTGTTTTAGGGGAAGTGTTGAGTGTTTTAGGAGAAGTGTTGAGTGTCTTAGGAGAAGTGTTGAGTGTTTTAGGAGAAGTGTTGATTGTTTTAGGAGAAGTGTTGAGTGTTTTAGAAGAAGTGTTGAGTGTTTTAGGAGAAGTGTTGAGTGTTTTAGGAGAAGTGTTGAGTGTCTTAGGGGAAGTGTTGAGTGTTTTAGGAGAAGTGTTGAGTGTTTTAGGAGGAGTGTTGAGTGTCTTGGGGAAGTGTTGAGTGTTTTAGGAGGAGTGTTGAGTGTTTTAGGAGAAGTGTTGAGTGTCTTAGGGGAAGTGTTGAGTGTTTTAGGAGCAGTGTCGAGTGTTTTAGGAGAAGTGTTGAGTGTCTTGGAGAAGTGTTGAGTGTTTTAGGAGCAGTGTCGAGTGTTTTAGGAGAAGTGTTGAGTGTCTTGGGGAAGTGTTGAGTGTTTTAGGAGAAGTGTTGAGTGTTTTAGGAGAAGTGTTGAGTGTCTTAGGGGAAGTGTTGAGTGTTTTAGGAGAAGTGTTGAGTGTTTCTGAGGCAGGGAAAGTAATGACAGAGTAGTCTGTGATATAGCTGGATAGTTGGATGGGCGTGATAGTGAGCTGCACCTTGCGATCTGAGTTCACGCGTACTGAGGAGCGACGCCGTTTAGAGCTTCATATGTCAGAAGAAGAATTTTATACTCGATGCAGAATTTAAGTGTAAGGTTGATAAGACTGGGCTGATATGGTCAGGTTGTCTAGTTCTGGTAAGGACTCTGGCTGCAGCGTTCCGGACTAACTGGAGCTTATTAAGGTTTTTACTGGAACAACCAGAAAGAAGGGCATTACAATAATCCAACCCTGAAGTAATAAAAGCATGAACTAACCTATACCAATAATAATAATAATAATAATAATAATAATAATAATAATAATAATAATAATACTTAATACCAATACTAACAAAACACTAATCCACATAACATCCACCCTTTTTATTGTCAGTTATTTATAGTCAGTATTATATATATATATATATATAATCTACTGTATATATACTAAGTGCTAAATACTATTTGGACTGTTGAGTCTATTAGAAAGCCCAAATACAAACCAACTCCAAAAAAAGTTGGGCCAGTATGTGAGATGCAAACGGAAACAGAACAAAGATACACTATATGGCCAGAAATATTTGGACACCCACTCTAATTATGAATTTCAGCTGTATAACATCAAGCAAATAGTAATCCAACCTCCGTAGACCACACCGGCAGTAGAATATGCCGTACTAATGACTATAAACATGACCCTGTCATAGGGTGCCCCCTTTGCTACAAGTCAGTTTCTGCCCTGCTAGAGCTGCCCAGGACAACCGTAAGTGCTGATATTGTGATATGGAAACTTACAAAATCGCCTATCCTTTGTTATACCACTCACTAAAGACTCCCAAACTGCCTCTGCAAGCAACATCAGCACTAGAACTGTGCATCAGGATCTTCATGAAATGGGTCTTCATGGCCGAGCAGCTCCACACAAGCCCGGGATCACTATGTGCAAATGCCAAGCGTTGGCTGGTGTGGCGTAAAGCTCCACCACTGCACTACAATCATCATCACTGAGTAGTTTTTGGATCCAAATCTATTCAAACAATGAGAACCTCGGCCAGTACACTAGAGGCTAGAACCTGGACATGAAGGTCGATGCGTCATGGCTTAACAAGCGGATTAGACCACTGGCTAAAGTGCTAAACGAGTGTATTGGACAGTTAGCTAGTGCCTTAGACGAGTGGCCAGTGTGAGTGTCTAGTGTATTAGCTTATTGCTAGTGTATTTGACAGGTGTTAGTCCTAGCTTGTGGCCAAAGTGTTAGGTTGATGCTGTATTACCTCATGGCTAGCATGTTAGCTTGTGTCTAGCGTGTTATGCTAGTGGGTAATAACCCTTGTATTAGCCTAAGGTAAGCCTATTACCCTCTTACTGTAAAAGCTCTGAAGTGCCCCCATAATCAATAAAATGATTGTATTATATGTGCATTCTGCAGCTATACAGAGACAGTATATAGACATATATACAGCTTGTGAAATACTAGACTACATTCTCTCCAGACAGCAAAGTGGCCCACTGTCATAATACACATTACATCTCCAGCATCTCCATTCACCAATATACACCACACCGCCGCTACGATCCAACAGCCTCCCAGCTTTCAGACTCACAGTGTGAAATATAAACTCGATTATGACTCAACACACCTCATCTTCACACGCAACAGAGCTGTCTTTCATATATACATATGTGTATATATATATATATATATATATATATAGAGAGAGAGAGAGAGAGAGAGATACAGAGAGAGAGTGAAGGAGGCAGAGTGAAGGAGGAAGAGTAAAGGAGGAAGAGTGAAGGAGATAGAGTGAAGGAGGCAGGGTGAAGGAGGCAGGGTGAAGGAGGCAGAGTGAAGGAGGAAAAGTGAAGGAGGCAGACTGAAGGAGGCTGCGTGAAGGAGGAAGAGTGAAGGAGGAAGAGTGAAGGAGATAGAGTGAAGGAGGAAGAGTGAAGGAGGCAGAGTGAAGGAGGAAGAGTAAAGGAGGCAGAGTGAAGGAGGCAGAGTGAAGGAGGTAGGGTGAAGGAAGAAGAGTGAAGGAGGCAGACTGAAGGAGGCAGAGTGGAGGAGGCAGACTGAAGGAGGCAGAGTGAAGGAGGAAGAGTGAAGGAGGAAGAGTGAAGGAGGCAGAGTGAAGGAGGAAGAGTGAAGGAGGAAGAGTGAAGGAGGCAGAGTGAAGGAGGAAGAGTGAAGGAGGCAGAGTGAAGGAGGCAGAGTGAAGTACACTGGGAGAAAAATAGACAGAGACAGAAATAGCCAGTAAGTGTTTCTCCACATGACGAGCCTACCCACTGCTACCAGCTGTCAGGTGTGAAAACCGCGTCTGATGGAGATAAAGAAGAGAGAGTGGAGGAGGGAGTGAAACAGAGAGGGTTCTAATTAGAGGCCAGCCGATACATCATTTGGCTGACAACAGACCGACCAATAGTAAAGGGGAATTCCGCCGATTTCTGTGTTTGAGATGTAATCAGAGTGATCGAGAGCGGGTTTGGTGTGAGATGGTTCTGATGTTCTATACAGTGGTGGTGGTGGTGATGGGAACCAGGGTTCTCCATGTCTAGAACACACATATAGACACTTTATTGACTATCTAAACCACCAGTGAACCTACACGTGTCTTCTGAGTGTATATGGAACGTTGATGATGGAAAATCTGGAAAACCTGGAAATAATAAGTTTCTTTGGAGGACTATTTTACCTCACAGCGCCCTGCAGCATGTATCCCTCCACCATGAATGGAGTTTAAGGCTGAAATCTTCCTGAAGGCCTGAACACCTTACACCAAACAATCGAGAAGACGTGAGCGCACTGCAACTCTCGCAAAGCTTGTATATTCCAACTTTGTGGCGTTAATGATCAGAGTTTGGATGAGGCATGACAGTGGAATGCCTCGATTGGGCCCATGTCGGGCGAACGTGCAGGTCACACCATTTGTCTGAACTGTCAAGAATACTCCTTGAACCAACTCTGAACATCTTGGGCCTGAACACGAAGGGCCCCAAATGGTCACCAAGCACTGAAACGTAGCGGCACGTGTCAATGACGTGTTTAGGTGGACCAGTGGACCCAACCCATGCCATGAGAACAGACCCCACACCAGTATGGAACCAACACCAGCCTGCACAGTGCCTTGTTGACAGCTAGGCTCCATGTCTTCATGGGGTCTGCACCACACACAAACCCCACCATCAGCCTGAAACAACTGGTGCTGTGACTCATCAGACCACGTCACAGTTCTCTAGGGTCTGAAAACTGAAAGACAGGAAGCACCCTGGACAGGGTGGCAGTCCATCACAGGGCAGACACACTCACACCTAGCGGGGGCAATTTAGCATCTCCAGTTCAACTGACTGCATGTCTTTGGACTGTAGGAGGAAACCGGAGCACCTGCACAGACACATGGAGAACATGTGGTCTCCACCAAAAAGGCCCCCCAGCCGGGAATCGAACCCTGACCTTTCTTGCTGTGAGCAACAGAGCTACCCAGTGCACCCCCGTGACCCCGCCCCCTTTGAAACGTTTTTGTTTATTTACTGTGGTGATACCGCAGCCGTTCTTCCGTGAACATCATTCATTTGTCCCGGACGGAAAACCTAGATTTCCTAATATGGGTATGAGCCTGACTACAACATGACGCATGCCCTCAAAGGTCACTTGTTAACGAGAGATATGTGACGAGTATTTGTGGAAACGTATTGAGGTATCATGGTGCCATTTCTACTTTGGCCATGTCGCCCACCCCTCAGACGCCACAGCTGTAACGGTGCACACTAACCTGTTGGTACTCCCAGCTGTCTGGGGTGAAGACGTTGTCCCGCATCTGCATGGTCAGGTCAAAGCGTGGGAGGGCATGGCACATCCGCACCCATATCGAGGGGTTGTAGCTGGGCACCGTCGCCATGGCTGGTGACCACCTTAATCCTACAGGAAGAAACAGAGAGAGTGTAGAAGCTGTGTGGCTGTATGTTTCTATCAAAGTGTTTGACTGTGATTCTTTAGGCAATGATTTAATTACACTCGTCATCAAGAACAACAGCTGCACCCAGAAGGAATCAACCCACAGGAATGAAACTTGGTGGGTGGGTTTGACTTCATGAGACATGCTAATGATTCAAGTTTCATGCTCAGCTGCGCATGTGACGTAATCAAGGACGGGCCTTATCGCTGTACCTGACTGACTTTATAAGGTCGTTAATAAGGCCTGTTGCACGTGCTCTCCATTCCGACTCGTGCTGTTGTGTTGGTAGCATCCTTTGTGAGTGAGGTATACCTCAGAGAAGAGTTCGAAAGCAATTCCAGCAGCTGGAAGAGTTGGAGCGGTGTCGCATCGTAGGGCTCCAGGAAGCGGGATGGTCTTATAGATGTACTGCGCGGCATACCGGTCGTGCGTACACTACCATAGCACGCTTTTGGCGGTAGTAGATAGAGTAAGGTGCGCACCAGCGATATGAAGGATCTTGGAGACCTACACGGACCACAGAGACAAAATGACGAATTGTCTGACATGCACAGAGTGACCCAACAGCCACGATTACAGACATTCAGCAAGCAGTGATGCCCTCCATGAGTCATCCTATTAGTGGCAGCACCATTGCTGCACCACGCAGGACTACATGCACACAGACCGCTACGATGACTGTCCTTAACACCACGTCAACGTCACCAAAGACTGCAATGGTGTCGTGCCAGACTGTCATGGAGTGACTCAGAATGGCAGCGGGTCATCTTCAGTGACGAGTCCCACTTTTATCTTGGTGGAGACAACCAACGAATCCGTGTGTGGAGGCACCGTGGTCAGCGCCAAGATGAACGGTTTGTTGTCACGCATCACACGTCCAGAAGGCCTGGTGGTGTCACTCCACCTCCACCCCTACCGCACCATCTGCAGGAACTGTGTGAGGATATTCAAGCTGCATGGGATGGATTATCACAGGACACCATTAGGAACCTTTACAGCTCCATGCCGAGACGTCCGGCATGTTGGGTTAGCAAACACGGCGGCCAGACGCCATACTGAGAGACACTACTTCTGTATGTGTAGCTCAATAAATATTGATCATATCAGTCTAAATTTATCATCAGTTATTGATCCTGGTAACCTTTATCTTCCTTCCCAACAGACCTGCAATCCAACACCTCCTTCTGGGAGCAGCTGTTACTTTGATGATGAGTGTAATATCAGTTCTAACATTCTGACGGATTACAAAATCTAAAGTACAGACACACGTCTTGCTGAGCATTGCACATAATAATCTAACCTCACTGCACCAGAAAAAAGCATCAAATCTTAAATAATTTCACCTCAGATGGAATAAACCACAAAAATCGCAAGTGCAGGCGCAGCGGGAAGTCGAGGGAAGGAGAACGAGAGATGAGAAGACGAGAGCGAGAGGGGAAAGTAGGTTAAGTACAGAGACAAGGGACAGCCAAATTATACCACACACAGACGGACTGGTTTATGCGCATCAGCAGGACGAGGAGTGGCACATACAACACCAAAGCTAAAATACCTTATAAATCAGACTGCATAGCGAGAATGATCCAGAGCTTTACAAATACTTTGATTTCATTTCATTCCACTAATATAGTGCATGTAACTAACTGCATGACAGTTTCGTATAAAGCCATCCAACAACAAAACAAGAGAGTTTCGTGAGAGCTGCAGGACGCTTTGCGCTGCGCAACTCTAGTGCAATTAGGTTTCAAGCAACCAAAGTTGCATGGAGGTTCCACCTTGTAAAGCCAGCCTCAGCCATCGCTAGGGGTGTAGTGATTAATCGACTCAGTCGACTGAAATTCACAACCAAATTAGTCAGCAATTAATCTAGTAGTCGATTAGTTGGTGATGTCACTTCCTCCATTTCAATAAAGACCTGTGATTGTAGAATTTAGCTACATTAGCGTGTAGACAGATAGCAGAGTGCACATATTAATACCCTGTTAAAATTTCAAATTAAAATTTAGATACATTTATTTATTTATTTACTCGAAATGTGAAAGCTGAAAACTCTACATAGAGTAATTTGGCAATCAAGCAATTCATAATATTGACACCGTTCCAACTCTGGAATATTTGGTCTGATTGGGAACGGGGTGCTTGTATACAGCTTTTTGATCCGGCGCATGATTTTTGGAAAAAAAGAATTATTCCAAACTTACTCTTAAATTCCAAATTTTTTCCCCATTGGGAATGAATGGGGTGGTATAGTGCACGGCCATCTACTGTACTTCTGCTCGACCGACAGACACCGCTTCACTTACAGCATCTCAGGGCAGACCCCCAAGCACTACTTCAGTATTGGTCCGACCCGCACTCGTCTGTTTGTCTTTTTTCCTCCCCATCATTTTTACTCCCATAGACTCCCATTCATTTTCACCCCATTCAAACTCTATTGTTTCCTTTAACCTACAGCCACCAAACTGCATGTACTCACTCAGGACAGACCCCCGATCTCTAACCCACAGACATACTGACCCACACTCTTCTATGAGTCATTAATTTATCCCTTGTTCCTCCCATAGAGTCCCATTCATTTTTAGCAACCGGCTAGCAAGAAGCTTAAGCTGCACAATCACTCTGAACTTCTCCACTTTTCTAGTTAGTGATTGTCAGTTCTCAACTGACTTAAGGTCAAATAAACAGACGCTCTTAAATAATATTGCTGCCCTGGAGGTTCAGACTGTCTTGACAATGCTACAATCAAAAAAGAGCCATTAATGCCATTCATAATCCAAATAATCAATTATTCGTTTCGGTAATCAACAGATTAATCAACCATCCAAATAGGCGGTTATTGCAGCCCCAGTAACTGCAAACATGCTTGGGTTTAAGGGTGAAACTGTATCTTTGCCAACGGAGGAGCTGCGGGAGCTCCAGCAGCGTAATTCTGACAGGGCCCGTATGTGTAGAGACATGATAAACTGAAATGAAACTCCGTTTAAACTCCGTTTCAGAGTGAACTCTGCGAAGCCTCGCGCTCCAGCGCAGCCAATACGCGCACTCCCAAACAGTCGACATGATGAGCTGTGTCAGCTCGTCCTCACAATGGCGTGGAGAACGGAAGTGTAAGATTCTCCCTCTCTCTCTCTCAGAGCGAGAGACTGAATCATAAACCAAGCCTGAATCCATACCACCATATCTGCAGAGCTGGTTCTCCAGCCGTCACGTGTGCATACGAGACTGAGCCGGAACATATCCTGTACATGGAGTGAGGTTGAAAACTGGCCAGCATGCTCATGGCAAGGAGACGTGAAGTTCGAACGAGGCATGATAGTGGGTGCCAGTTGGATGGGACATTTCGTGACATTTCCAACGTTGTGTAGGCATTTAATATTCCTTGATCCACAGTAAAACGCGTGTACCGGGAATACACCACAGAAAGCATCACCAGCCACAGTGGACAGCGCAGTGGACGCCCACAAGTGCTTAATGATGGTGACTGGCAGCATCTGGCTAGAATTATCTGTGCATAGAGACAAGCGACTCTGCCAGAAATCCCATCCACATTCAAAGCAGGAGACCCCACATGCATATCCCGCAGATGAGTGCAGCGTTCTCTAGCTTCCATGGGATATGGGAGCAGAAGACCCACCAGAGTGCCTCTGTTAACACCACCATCACACTGGACACAGCGCCTCACCTGGGCTCATGAGGTTGCTAACTGGACCCTAGAGGACTGGCAGCATGTGGCGTGGTCTAATGAGTCATGGTTGTTTCGTGCTGATGGTAGGGCTTGTGTGTGGCACAAACAGTCAACGAGGCACTGGTGGTGTGTTCTCGTGGCATGGGTTGGGTCCACTGGTCCACTTAAACACGTCACTGGCCGGTGCTCACTATGTTTCACTGCTTGGTGACCATTTCCAGCCCTTCATGGACTTCATGTACCCCCACAATGATGGGATACTCCAGCACGGTACTGCACTGTGCCATCGGGCCCAAGTTGTCCAGAGCTGTTTGGAGGAGCATTCTGGAGAGTCCTTATGAATGGTGTGCCCAGTCGAGGCATTCCACTATCATGCCTCATTCAAACTCCGATAATTCCCATCTCCCTGCCATGAGCACGCTGGCCAGTGTTCAACCTCTCTCACAAGATAACACCTCACAGCTTATACAGGTGTGGGCGTTCCCAAGCCGTCCCCTGAGGGAACACCACTCCATAATCAATCTACACACTGATATCACATGACTTTTGGTTCGTCAGTCAGAAATACTTTTTATTTCATTGTTGGATCTAGGTGCGAAAGACTCTGCTCCAGCGAAATCTAGAGATCTATTTTGCCACGGTACGCCCTGCATGTATCCCTCCACCATGAATGGAGTTTAAGCCCAACACAACCATAAAACAGCGTCTCAGACATCAGGCAGCGGATTCATAACCATCTCATGATGTAGTAACTTTCTGTGAGGGAGCTTTTAGAGGAGGACGTCTGGTTCCATTCACCTAACCACTCTGAACGACTCTGTTTACTTTCCTAATGACTGGATTATACTGAAGTATAAGAGCTGGAGTTTCCGTTTAAACCTGTGGTGACTAATTGCAGCACGTGTGCATCATTGTGGCTCGACCTATAAGCTCGATAGAACAATTACCAGCTTTAAAACTGCTCTTAAATCACTGTTGACCCCATTAAAGCTCGCTGAGAGGACAATGAATCAAAAAGCAGTCACATGAAAGGCAACAATCAGTGCATGATGTAGCTATTCATACAGCATTAACATTTTAAAAGGCCATTAGGCTTTATGGACCTTCTCTATGAGTAATGGCGCTGGCAGGTCTTCCTCCCAGCAGGAGCACGAAGTATAGCTGAATGAATCTGAGCATGGCGTTGTCTACCGATACCCAATGGTGCCCAAGAATACTGTGATTAGCCCAAACACGGTGAGCCACAGCGACGCCAATCTGATTGTGAACTGAGGCTGGAATATCTCGGAACTGCTTGTAGAGCAACACAAATGAAAGTAGGTCACATGGTATCAACAGTAGTACCCAACATTAAAGGGGAATTCCACCAAAGCACAGTGGTGGTGAAGGTAACCAGACATCCCCCTCTAAAAGCTCCCTCACAGAAAGTTCCTACATGAGATGGTTCTGAATACGCTGCCTGATGTCTGAGACGCTGTTTATGATAGTCTGGAGAAGATTTCAGCCTTAAACTCCATTCATGGTGGAGGGATACATGCTGCAGGGCGATATGAGGCAAAAAGTAGTCCCCCAAAGAAAACATATTATTTCCAGGTTTTCCAGATTTTCCATCATCAACATTCCATATAACACTCAGAAGACACGTGTAGGTTCACTGGTGGTTTAGATTTAGAACAGTGGGGTTCCTGCCCATGTGCGAGGTTAGCCACTGTTGCATTTGGTTGCACAGTGTTGAACACATGCTGACGTTTCTAATGATCATTTGTGCACTAAATTTGAATGCTGACTACAATCAAGATGCTGCGCACATACGAGCTGGAGTGGGGTGGACATACTGATCGATACTGACCTTGGTGTTCAAAGAATTGCGATATCACAATGCATAGTCAAACCACGGTTATGATATGTTACAGTACTATACACAATTATACCCTACACTGGACAGGCACTCGTAGGAGAACTACGGATAAACCAGCTAACAAAAGCAGCAGCTCGGTGAAACTCCAGCTCCCCTCCAGATCCTCCACTGCAACAACAACCAACCATCTGTATGAACAAGGATACAGTCATGGAGAGGCAGAACCACTGACTGTATATGTAATATATATAATATATATGCTCATCGACTATATATATATATATATATATATATATATATACATATATGATATAGACACTCATTGACTGCGTATATTGAGATTTTTGTACACTTATTGACTATATAGGATTTATACTCATTGACTGTATATATGATATATACACTGCACATGTAATGTACATATATATATATATATATATATATATATATATAAATACACACTCATTGACTGTACACAATTATTCAGCATATCTATTCAGCATAGCACATGGGGGAGCTGTAAATGGGTGCTAAACACCTGCTAAACATGAGTGAGTGAGTGAGTGAGTGAGTAAGTGAGTGAGTGAGTTAAGACCCAGGCTTATGTGAGGTAGGGTCTCATCCTGTCATGGCCGTTAGGGGAGATTCCAGCTTTTCTGTTTTCTGTTTTTTTCTTATTGCAAATCAAATCTTGAATAAAAAACGACTGAACCTAACAGTCACACCGTGATGTACCTTCGCCTTGCCCACTCTTACTTCTCAGCTTTTAGAGTCTCCTGCCCACTACAGCTGCTCTCTAAAGGCTTTCCACTGGGACAAGTGTCCAGGCTGTGAAGAAACCACTCCTCGCTGTTCAATATTTCAGAACTACACGCTGAGACAAATATAGGCTGCTTTGCGGGTTGGAGGAAAGAGAAGGTGCTGATCCAGCTTTAGTGCAGTTTCCTCTCTGTGTTACTGTGTTGCGGCCAGGTTTGTTGACCGGCATCGACGGGGAACACTCAGTATACAGGTTCATATCGCTGGTGACACCAAGTCAGGATGAAACAAATGAATCTGAGCTTCGATTTAACCCGAACTGTAGGAGCACTGCTTTCAGAACCACAAGAAAAAGAGGTCGATATTGATTGCGCTTTTCCAGTGCTGCCGTTTCTCCCCGGGATGGTTCAGTGACACACTTACACACTCGGCTTTAGCTGTGAAGTCATGCAGACGCTGTCGTTTTGTCCCTTACGAGGGAATAACTGTGGTACACTCTAAGAGTTCGGTATCTACGACTCTCTAATGTGAAACACGATGTTGATGTCAGACATGAAGGATCATCCACCAATGAGATCCGAGCTGAACGGGATTTCTCACTGGAGGGAGTTGTAAGCATGGCAGGTAAATCCAGAACTCGAGAGCTCAGAGGATAAACTTAAGAGGACAAACTTGTTGAGTTGTGCCCAAAGTTTGAATGTCTATATAACGTGTGCCTTAAAACACTGCCCAACAGAAGCCTCTCTGTCATACGCCATGTTTGCTTAGATCTAAAGGTTGAGGACAACCTACCCATACCCTACACTGGACAGACGCTCGCAGGAGAACTACGGATAAACCAGCTAACAAAAGCAGCAGCTCGGTGGAGCTCCAGTTCCCCTCGAGATCCTCCACTGTAACAAGAACCCACCAACTGTACGAAAAAGCATACATTCATGGAGGAGCTGAACCACTGACTGTATATATAACATATATAATATATACTCTCACTGACTCTATATGGGATATCTATGGTATATACACTCATTGACTGTATATGATATATATGACAAATATGCACATTGATTATATATATGATATGTATGACATATACACTCATTGACTGTATACACTATAAATATGATACAGACCCGCACTGACTGCATATCTATATACGATATATACACTTATTGACTAAATAGGATATATGATATGTATGATATATACACTTGTTGTGTATATATATATATATATATATATATATATATATATATACACACACACACACACACATATATATATACAATATATGTCATATATAAGACAGATACACTCATTGACGGTATATATATATATATAATATATAAAAATATTCTAATTAACTGTATATATGATATACATGATATATACACTCATTGGCTGCATATACGATGTATATATAATATACACTCATTGACTGTATATGTTATACAGTACACACACACACACACACACACACACACATATATATATATATATATATACATATATATATACAATAGATGTGATATATACTCCGTGACTGTATATACGATACATAAACTAAGCATCTACAGTGGTATGTCAAAGTAAAGTGTTACTGTATTATTGAAAGTAATAACTACATTCTGATGGATCTTATTTATCTCCTCTCTTACAGTTATAACAATGCTTTTTAAAGGGATGACAAACAAGACGTGACTAACGTGACAAACGTGATTAACTACGACTGTTTATAATAATGGTTTGTCAGCTCGGCTCACTATAGATGTTGCTCATAAAGGATTTCTCATGTACACCTATCTGATACATAAACACTGTATAAGGTAGAACTAGGGACTCAGCTTACTCAGAAACATAACACATATAACAAACATGACAGATTACAGTAAGACCAGGGCGCTACAGGAGTGAGGATGTTACAGACCACGCTCTGACTAAAGAGAGTGTCTGATGATATTCCTGCCGGAATCCTGTAGGATCACCTCAGATCTTTCCCATATGGGATTATGTGCTCATTCTAGGGATGCGCGGATATGAGATCTCATGTTAATACATATACACATTTATAAAATGATCATTACAGAGGAATATGAATAACTATAGCAGCACTATAGCAGTTAATACAGGACTCTAATAAGAACGATACAGGAGATTAACCCATTACTATTTACCTAGGGCTGGACAAGACAGTACAGGATGCCTTTCTGAACATGTGCTGTATGTGGTCAGTACTTGTAGAGCACTGACCACCTTCGTTATAAGGAGAGCAAAATTACTATCTACTGAAGCTGATATAACTGCGATCTTATAGGATCGTTATAGCAAATATCTGTTTATACAGTACTATAAGACAGTGCTGTAGGGATATGATCAGTATATACACTCATCATCAAAGTAATAGCTGCACCCAGAAGGAGGTGTGGGATTGCAGGTCTGTTGGGAAGGAAGATAAAGGTTACCAGTATCAATAAACGATGATAAATTTAAACTGATATGATCAATATTTATTGAGCTACACATACAGAAGTAGTGTCTCTCAGTATGGCGTCGGGTCGCCGTGTTTGCTAACACAACATGCCAGACGTCTCGGCATGGAGCTGTAGAGGTTCCTAATGGTGTCCTGTGATAATCCATCCCATGCAGCTTGAATATCCTCACACAGTTCCTGCAGATGGTGCGGTAGGGGTGGAGGTGGAGTGACTCCAGGCCTTCTGGACGTGTGACGCGTGACAACAA
>CM067479.1:6976294-7005196 GCA_034552555.1 Semaprochilodus insignis
TATATATATATATATATATATATATATATATATATATATATATATATATATATATGCACACAAATACAATTCTGAAATAACTTGAGGGCAAGTCACATGTTTTATGCTATATTTGTTCTCAGACTATGTTGAAATAAACAGAAATTGAACAAAATTTTTTATTGAAATTTGAACATTTCAAACTAGTGATTAACCACCTCCACTGAGTCTGAAACTGTTTTAGCTGATGTTTGTTGACTTTTAATCTGATTTTGGTGTGTGTTTTTATGTACCGTTTATACCTCATATATTTTATTAATTACATTTTATTAGCTTATTCTCCCCCTAAACTTATTTTATTTTATTTAGTTATTTAGTTTATTTGGATTTCATGAAAATTTTCATTACTAAATTTACTTTTATGACTGTTCTTCTTATTTTTAGCATTTATATATTTATTTCAGGTTTTGTTACGAGGCCCGGCTTGTATACGAGGGTCTTTTATGAGGTTGACTGACCGAAAATATAGCATTATGATACTTTGTGAAATATTTACGATAAATGATTCCGATCAGAAAGAAGAAAAAAGAACCAGCGGTGCCACATTTCAAACAATGCTATCAATAACTGTAAACACAATGATTTTTATTCAATATTTATACATACTGTGCTGCACAAAACCCAGTTAGTCAGGACGAGGACTGGTTTTATATAGAAGCATACAGTAGGTGTGTGTTCCACACAGTTTAACCAGAAAAGCTTATTGTATTATATTGCAACATAATTTATCACGATAACAACATTGTCATACGGCCCAGCTGTAATGTATGTAAACACTGTTAAATCCCACACACACATATGATATTTACTGCTAATTGTAGTAAACAATTTAATTGATTTAAATAAACAGTAATTGTGTGTTGAAATGAGTCAAAAATGAGGGCAAAAAACTCATTTCATTCTAATATAAGTCAATGGAACCAGACTTCTTTCCAAGCAGTTTTGGGTCATATCTGTTGGTCCATTCATCATGAAATTCCATTCCATCATCTACAGAGACTCATTTCAACACACAATTACTGTTGTGCATACTGTTGTGTATCTGTATAGCAGATGTGGGTGTGTTTCGGTGTGGTTGCTGACAGGCTGCACTTTAATCTGGGCTTTACCCTTCGATCCTGTTTCAGCCCTTCTCATAAACTCCACCTTACATAGGGCGTATGAGTCACACTGTACATAAACAACTTCATAGTTTCATAGTTTCTAGCGTCTTCAATAGATTTGACCCTGAAGAAGCTGCGACAAAGGTCGACGACACGCCCGTTAATGACAATCAGGAATTCTGATCTTTAAAACACACTGAACTAGAAAGAAACTATTGTTTCTGGTCATTTTAAAACACTGTATATATTAATAAAGTTTTTAAAGCCTGCAGTCCAGCTAATGTGAACATAAATTATATTGGTTATATTTTATATGGTTCTGGTTTTGGAACTCAGTCTTTAAGATATTGGGAGCTGCTCTACCAAAACTCACAGTGGTGGTGAATGTAACCAGACGTCCACAAGCTCCCATGACACGAAGTGGTTATGAATAAGCTGCCTGATGTCGGAGATGTTATTTTGGGATCATTTTGGCCCTAAAATCCATTCGTCGTGGAGGGATACATGTAGGGGTGTTGTGTGGCAAAAAGTAGTTCCCCAAAGAAAACGTACTATTTATTATGTATTTATTTATGACTATTTTACCATCATCCCTGAAACTAACGTGTAGGTTCACTAATGTTTTTTTATAGTAAATTAAATATCTATATTTAGCATTGTAAACCATGAAGACACCTGGCTCCCATCAGCACCACTGTACTGAGGATATGAACCCTTTTCAAACTTTGAGTATTTTGGTGGGGGTTCCCCTTTAAAGCCTAAGAGGTTCTCTCAAGGGTTGCCCTTTGATTAGACTGTTTGGAAGTACTGAATACAGCCTGTATGTGATCAACATCTATTACTATTGCTTATATATCCATATATTATTACAACAGCGACTCTTATGTCTATTTTAAGGAATTTCATAATAAAAGTCCGTAGGGGGTGGTGGGGATACCTGCTGGTGCTTCTGGTTCTGCTGTGAGGGGTTTCCCTGATGTTTCTTCTCCAGCACACGCCATGACAGGTTGTGCAATCTGGGAAACCTCGGATAGGAGTGGCTGAGAGGGCAGAGCTGATCTAGAACCAAATAAAATAGAACCTGAAAAGCGAACAAGTGAACTGTCACTCGTCGTCCTTAAAAAGCAGCAAAACACAGCAGAAGTAAGAGGATAAGTGGCATTAACTATGAACTACTACAGCTCAGAAAGGTCCTACACTAAAGTTAGTGCCATATACGGCAGTTTCGTATAGGTATTTCCCGTTCCACCTTAAATGGTGCCCCATTTACAATGTAACTGCTGTACGGTTTAAGGTGGAACGGAAAATTCCAACAAGAATGGCTAGTTCCCAAAACTGTACTGTCATAATTGAATGAAAAGCACACTGACTAATTAAAATAACTTTTACATGAGTTTAAAAACACTTTGTTCCTTAAAGGAACAACAATAATAACACACGTATCAGAAGAGAACGTCATAAAAACAGCAGTTAGCTTTGCTCACCTTACTGGTCAGTAAGTAATGAGGAAGTTAGCGAGGTAGCAAGCTAGGATAGCTATGAGCTCCAGAGGGATATGTCACCATCATGACATCATCTTGGAGACCTAACCACGTGTTTTACCCCGTTTGAATAGGTGACTCATAACCACTCTCAGTCACCCTGAGTGATAAAGAACATTAGTACAGAGTTTAGCCATGAGGCTGTGAAACGTTGTAAAGCTAGCTAGCTTATAATCAGTCAGTGGGTGTTAAAAGGCTAGGGAGAAAAAAATTAGAAATTCCGATTTATTTCTATTAAGGCATATATAAACTAACAATACAGACAAAACACGAATATATTCGATATTGTATGTGTGTACACGAAATAATACATATCACAATTTAAAAATATATCTAAAATGAAATAAAATAAACGCTTTTATTTTGTGCCGGAAGAGCGAGCTACATACCGGAACATACTATTGCTTCTGGGACTTGTAGTTTTTCATTAAAACTAGCATCTCGACGGTTATTCGATTATTTAAAGCCAAATTAACATAGCTATCGATATAAGCGGACGGATCGTGAGGGATATTAGCAGATAAAAGCTAAAACCAGGCTAATTCCAGCGATAAAATGAACGCTGTGCGGCTTTGTTTATTTCTGTCTCGGCGACTACGTCATGTTGTTATGGAGAGAAAGCGCGTGACTCCCCGTCACGTGACCGAGGAAGTGAAATGGAGTAACTCGAAAAGAGGATTTTAGCTGAAAAGCTAATAACAGTTAGCGGGATGGAGTGAAATGTAGATGGACTGCGGGTTATTATCGTTAACAGGGATGGTGAGAAGGCATTGTTAACTGTTACCGTGTTTGTTAACGCGGTTTAAGTCATATTTAGTTCTGTCTTCTGGCTGAGCTGCGGTTAGCCTGTGCTGCGTTATAATGCGTTACTACGGCTAAACAGATCATCACCGGTCACCGGTCTGTATCTCCGGCAGTTGTGGACTGTAAACAACGGTATACAAGGTAAGTAAAACGTCTTCCTTGTATCTGCACCCATTGGCAGTGTTTTAACACTGTGTCCACTCACTGTCCACTCTACCAGCAAGGTCCACCTTGTAGATGTACAGTCAGAGACGATAGCAGATACCTTGTGCTTCCACTAAGTGGACACTTTATTACAAACACCTACCGTGTGCTTTCATCCACTGGCCACTTTATTAGAAACACCTACCTTGTGCTTCCACTAACTGGCCACTTTATTAGAAACACCTACCTTGTGCTTCACTGTATCGGTGTACGGTTGAAGGGTAGCTCGTGTGTTCACTTCAGCTTGATCTGTTTTCAGATGAACGCCTTAGTCGCTCTTTGTCACTTCTGTGAGCTGCATGGGCCTCGGACGCTGTTCTGTACCGAAGCCGTCCACCCTCCGTCCCCGTCGACCCCTCAGGCCGGCTCCGCTCTGCTGGGTGACCGTGAAGTAGAGCGAGAGGGAGAGGGACTGACCATGAGGGCCAACAGCTCCGCCACGCAGAGAGCTGACATGTGTGAGGTAAGCAGCTATAAAAAATAGGTGTGCAGTAAATTGTTTTAGTGCTTAAAGTGGAAATAAACCTTCTGCATAATTCAGTGTTCAGAGTGATGGAGAGTGGGTGTTTGGTGTGAGATGTTCTTTACAGTGGTGGTGATGGGAACCAGGGGTCTCCATGTCTACAACACACATACAGACAATACTGAAGTGGTTTACTATCTAAACCACCAGTGAATCTACACGTGTCTTCTGAGTGTATATGGAATGTTGATGATGGAAAATCTGGAAAACCTGGAAATAATAAGTTTCTTTGGGGGACTATTTTACCTCACAGCGCCCTGCAGCATGTATCCCTCCACCATGAATGGAGTTTAAGGCTGTAATCTTCTCCAGACTATCATAAACAGCGTCTCAGACATCAGGCAGCGTATTCGGAACCACCTCATGTAGGAACTTTCTGTGAGGGAGCTTTTAGAGGGACGTCTGGTTACCTTCACCACCACTGTGAACAGTTCTGACTCAGTAAGTTTATCTAGAACAGAGTGTTTCACCCCAGACCACTCTGAATGACTCTCTCTCTGTCTCTCCCTCTCTCAGGGCTGTCGCTCTCTCCCTGCATCTCATCCTGGTTTTGTCAGCGTGGACTCTGAGACTGGAATTCGATTCCTCAGCCATCAGCACCCACGGCAGCCTCAGCTCTTCAGCGTGGTGCGGCAGGCGTGCGTACGCAGCCTCAGCTGTGAGGTAAGACGGCTTGTCCCTGGCTCAGGATCATCCTAACTCACCACAAGCTATGTGGATCCGTGTATATATCATACATATCTATAATACTTATAGTCAGGGCATATAGCATAAATATCATAAACAAAATATATAAATATATCTATAGTGTATATCTCATATACAGTCAGTCAGTGTAGAGACCACTACAGTCACGTATTCTATCAGAGCCACATGCGGTGGGCTTCAGACTGCACTACTACAGATGGGTTAAAGGGTTATGGGCTGTTGATAATTTATTAGAGAATCTGATTATTATGTTTTTCCCACAACCCCTGGATCAGGTCTTTTCCTGTGTCCCCTACAGGTGTGTCCAGGCAGGGAAGGACCCATCTTCTTTGGGGACGAACAGCATGGCTTTGTGTTCTCCCACACGTTCTTCATCAAGGACAGCCTGGCGCGAGGTTTCCAGCGCTGGTACAGTATCGTGATGGTGGCCATGGACAGGATTTACCTCATTAACTCCTGGCCTTTCCTGCTGCGCCACCTCAAACTCACCATCCAGAGTCTACAGAGCACTGCACTAAAGGTACTCCACTACTTTCCCAGAGACACAAACAAGTCATATCACCCCCTACACCTCCTGTAGTGTATTACAGTCTGTCAGAATGACCGTGTGGGTCATATCGCCCCCTACACTTCCTGTAGTGTTTTACAGTCTGTCAGAATGACCGTGTGGGTCATATCGCCCCCTACACTTCCTGTAGTGTATTACAGTCTGTCAGAATGACCGTGTGGGTCATATCGCCCCCTACACTTCCTGTAGTGTATTACAATCTGTCAGAATGACCGTGTGGGTCATATGAACATTATAGAGCACTGTTTGGACCCAGCAGATCTCTCTCTGTGTCATCTGTAGGTGTTTGACAGTGAGCAGGGGGTGTGTCCTCAGAGAGCGGTTCGGATGAACAGCGCTTTCTCTCCCGCGGTCTTTCCTCATCAGCGCAGTGGGAACGCTGCCCGCTCTTTGCCCTCCCTCACCCAGCACCCCAACCTGTGGGCCAGCCTGCATGCCTCATTCAGCTGGTATAATACAAGCACGCACACACAGACCTCCCACAACATGGCACAATGTTTGTTATTCAGTAGCTACTGAAATCTCCACCAACACATTTGTCTGACGAGCTATAAACCATCAAATGATGATCAGTAGTGGAATAATCGAGGAGTGGTGGTTTTAACATGACACCGTGACACATGAACGAATAAAACTAATAGGGATCCACCAAAATGAAAACTTTTGGCTGAAGACGAAACTGAACAAAATGAAATATTTGGCCGAAGGTTGAATATCGAACACGGATTTTCACAGTGCTTCATTAATTTTGCCTCTTTTTCACCACTGCATACATTAAGTAGGCTAAATCCCAGATAGCAAGTGGATGTGGGCCACATCTGACAAAGATATGGCACTGTTGGCCCACTGTTGGCATCTGCTGTGTGCCAAAGGTGGCCCACATATTTACAGTTGTATGCATTTGGCCCACCTGTCCCATAACAGATCTGGTCCACTTCTGGCACTGATACAGCAGAGTTGCCTACTTTTGACTGAGCCGTGTCCCTAATGTGGTGCGCATGTGGCCCACATCTTGCTACTGGGAGCCGCCCACCCAAATGCAGTCAGTCTGGCAAGTGGGCCAGATGAAAATGGGGAATGTGGGCCAGATTTGGGCCAGAACTGTTTGGCTGGGATGTATTTTTGTCTTGGTTTTCAAAGAAAATCCAAACACTAAACTACAATTTAAACCCACTCACTGAACACCGAACATCTTAACATCCCAGCAGACACACCAACACAGCACAGTATGACTGTGGAAACCCATCCCTGCTGAGATGTCTTCACAAAGAGTGCCTCACTCCGCACTGGCTGCGATTTTATCGCTTTGTTGTTGGAGTATGCAGGCGCAAAATCGCGAGAGAGAAACAGCGTGCAAGAGTGTGCGAGAGAGAGAGTGCGTGTGTGTACACACTGTCTGTCTGTCTTGCTGTAGCAGCTCTGTTCTTATCTGTACTCTCTGTCTGGAGCTCCGTTTGGCTCGAATGCTGGAAGCTGAATAAGAGCGGGGAAGCGTCAGCGTGCTCCGGTGTGACTCGCAGTAGAGAAGCAACACGTTAAAGGGGTTTTTAATCCCTTAGCAGTTACCGCTAGCTAACTGAAGCGTCAGCGTCAGCTAAAGAGGAAAAACCTGCTCTGGTTNGTCAGCGTGCTCCAGTGTGACTCGCAGTAGAGAAGCAACACGTTAAAGGGGTTTTTAATCCCTTAGCAATTACCGCTAGCTAACTGAAGCGTCAGCGTCAGCTAAAGAGGAAAAACCTGCTCTGGTTATTCGGTCGTTTTTACTTATTCTGCTTATTGTTACTGAATCGTTTCCTTACACAATGCAGTTTAACCCTGCTGGTAAATGAACTTGGGTTAGGGTTATTATAGTGGGTGAAGGGGTGCTGGATGTGGGGTTGGGGGGGGTGGTGGTGGTATAAGGATGACCATAAAGGAACCAAAAGATAAATATTGTGCCTCTTTGCATGACTGTTAGAGTTAGTCACATATTCTCCATCTAAATATTTGAAGTATTAAATAACACCTAATGGTGTTTTGGATATGGTGTTGGCAGCAATGACCCCTCCATTCAGCCTCCGGTGGAGATGAAGAGTAGTTCAGTCTATTCACACTCACAACGAAAGAGACTCTTTCGGTTTTAGGTCAAATAAATACACTGCCAAAAAACATTAACCAGGCAGGAAAAGCACGAGTGACAGGGACACGGAAGACTACAGCGTCCGCCAGTTCTCTTTTTCCGACCGAATAATTTCGGTTGCCGAACTTTAGGTACATCCCTGAAAACTGTTGATGTCTGGAAGTTTGCAGTATGGTGGTTTGCATTTAGTTTCCATCTGAAAGCCACAGTTATTACCTCATAAACTAGCTTCTATATCCAGCTCCAGAGAACTGGCGGACGCTGTAGTCTTCCGTGTCCCTGGCACTCGTGCTTTTCCTGCCTGGTTTGTGTTTTTTGGCAGTGTATTTATTTGAACTAAAACCGAAAGAGTCTCTTTCGTTGTGAGTGTGAGTAGACTGAAGTACTGTTGATCTGACCTTGCAGCAATAAGACTGCATTGTGTTAGGAAATGATTCAGTGCCTTACAGCTGCACCAAAAATAAGTGCATCCTTTATTAAATATGATATTCACAACATTTCAAAACCTCAGAGAGTATTAACACTGATGCAGAGCATTGATATTTTCCCGGTACATATTTGCTGATGTTGATATGCACTCATCATCAAAAGGATTGTTGCACCCAGAAGCTACACATACAGGAGTAGTGTCTCTCAGTATGGTGTTGGACCGCCGTGTTTGCTAACCCAACATGCCAGACGTCTCTGCATGGAGTTGTAGAGGTTCCTAATGGTGTCCTGTGATAATCCATCCCATGCAGCTTGAATATCCTCACACACTTCCTGCAGATGGTGCGGTAGGGGTGGAGGTGGAGTGACACCAGGCCTTCTGGACGTGTGACGCGTGACAACAAACCGTTCATCTTGGTGCTGACCACGGTGCCTCCACACACGGATTCGTTGGTCGTCTCCACCAAGACAAAAGCGGGACTCGTCACTGAAGATGACCCGCTGCCATTCTGAGTCACTCCATGACAGTCTGGCACGACACGATTGCAGTCTTTGGTGACAGTGACGAGGTGTTAAGGACAGTCGTCGTAACGGTCTGTGTGCATGTAGTCCTGTGTGGTGCTGCACTAACAGGATGACTCATGGAGGACATCACTGCTCACTCTGACTGTAATCGTGGCTGTTGGTTCAGTCAGGTACAGCGATAAGGCCCGTCCTTGCTTACGTCACATGTGCGGCTGAGTGTGAAACTTGAATCATTAGCATGCCTCATGATGTCAAACCTACACACCAAGTTTCATTCCAGTTAGTTGATTCCTTCTGGGTGCAGCTATGTTTTGATGATGAGTGTTTAAGCATTTAGAGAATGTAAAGATCGGGGCTGAAGATCCAGAGTACAATTAATGCAATATAAAATATCAGTGATCTGTGAAATCCAAACCTTCCCTCTGTTCTGCAGTTCTGATCAAACTGAGCTCCCCACAGGATGAACCTGGTTTATGCTATACGCTGTGTTCTTCCTCACTCTTACTGTTTAATCTGCAGGTTGTTGAAGGCTTGTGGGAGCAGACTCACTGAGAAGCTGCTAGAAGGAGCTCCTACTGAAGATACACTGGTTCTCATCGAAAGGCAAACAGGTACAAATCCCTCATCTTCCCAAAGGGCCAAACTTGGTCAAATCTAAAGGTGAATCCAAAACAATGGACGTTTTATCCATGTGGGATGAAGCCGCAGGGTTGGAATGCAAGAGTAGGTCATAATGGATTACAGTAAAATTCATACATGCTCCTTTTATGACCATAATAAATTCTCTGTTTTAGGATCATCTGTATGGTCTATATTCCACCATTGTGTTTGTGTATTCAGTATATGGTTGTGTTAACTGTGTTAAAGCTGAGATTTCATTATGTGACAAATTTGACACAATTGAGGTTTAATGATGTTCCAGTTTTGATGAACTTGAGACTTCATGATGGACCACATTTGACTAATTTGAGATGTCACGATTTGTCCAATATAACACATTTGAGATTTCGTAATATGACAAATCTGATGAATTTAAGATTTCATGATGTGCCAGATTTAACAAATCTGATCATCAATTTCCTCACTTCTACTAATTTAATACTTCAGGATGTTTAAAAATTGAGACTTTAGGACATGCCACATTTGACAAATTTGCTGAATTTGACAAGTTAGAGGTTCCATGATATGTCAGATTTAACAAATTTATAGAGGTAATTATTTACCAACTGTAACAAATTTGAGATTACATAATGTACCAAATGTGACAAATTTTAGATTTCAAAATGCGTTATATAATTCCTACAGAAACATAAAAGAATGTAATGCTTGTGGGATTTTAGGACATGCCACATTTGACAAATTTGGAATTTCATGATGTACCAAATGCAACATATTTGATATTTCATGATATGCCAAATTTGAGATTTCATGATGTACCAAATATGACAAATTTCAGATTTTGAAATGCATTAAATAATTCCTACATAAACATAACAGAATGTAATGCTTGTGAGAGCCCCTGTTATTACATGATGAGAAATGCTTACGCAGTTTTAATATCCAGCTACACGTCCAGTGTGTTCAGACTCCTGAGTTATTCAGGGTGCAGAGTGAGGCTCTTTGTAAACAGCAGAGAGAGCTTCTAGTCACATGCTGTTCAGATAATATTGATCCATTGGAGTGAGTTTGTGGGAATAATGTGATGGGCAGGTCAGGATAATGATTCACTAAAGCTGCTGACCCACTGCCCCCCGCCCCCCAGTGTGGATCTCTACGGTCTCTTCTGGCCACCCGATTCTTTATGTGCACAGTGACAAGGCTGACTCATCTCAGTTAACCGGAATTTCCTGGTAAAAAGTGTGACAGTGATCCCGGAGGTTTGTGGAGGAAGCTTTATATAGTACAGGTGTGTTCTTCCTGCACAGCCTCCATAATCCATATGATAAATCCACCTGGACTGACTGATAGACATCCAGATGGAGTTGAACCAAACTCCTGATATAAGGATTAGCGCAAAGGACTGACCACCCCACAGTTGTCTTCTCCGGCCCTGCAGCTCTCAAGATACCAACATAATTCCAGCTCGGGAATGTTTGTTGTGATGGGGAATGGTGCAGTTTTCAGTGATTGTTAAATTCGGTTTTATCAGCTGTTGAAATGAATGGCGGAATTATGCAGGGATGTTTGGGCGTTCCACTGACGCTTCCGATAATAAACGCACACTAGCGACATCCTAGCAACCACCTAGCCACACCCTTGGAACCACCTCATAGCAACCTCATAACCCTGGCAGCCATTAGAAACGCCATAGCAACCGGTCAGCAATGTCCTACTTACCGTACCATACCAACCACCTAGCAACATCCTTTGAACCCCCTGGGATACCATTACAACTACTTAGCCACATCCTGTCAATCCCCTGAGGTATCATAGCAACCACTTAGCAACATCCTGTCAACCCCCTGAGGTATCATATCAACCACTTAGCAACATCTTGTTCACCTCCTGGGGTACCATAGCAACCACCTAGCAACATCCTATCAACCCCATGGGGTACCATAGCGACTATCTAGCAACACCCTGGCAACCACCTAGGGTGCCATAGCAACCACCTTAGCAGCCACCTGTGAAACCATAGCAACTTGTTATCAATGTATTAGCAAGCACCTGAAATAATATTAACCATGTGGGAACTCCCTCCTGGGATACCATAGCAACCACCCGGGCACTGCTGAAACTGTGGACACGTTCTTTTCGTGTTGCTTCGTGTTTCAGTTTTCGGGTGCAGTAATTCTCCTAGAACACCTCCTGCAGTTCCCTCCAGCTGTGGAGGTGCTGGATCACCGCTCTGAGCCTCATGGATGACCTGCATTGTAAAATGTGGTGAAACACAAACGCTTGAGTGGAGATACATAAGCAGCACGGCGGACGGCAGTGAAGCGTTCAGCCCATCATGGGTGAAAGTCAGTCTGAAATTCAGTCATGGGTGTCGTTCGGTCCTGGAACAGCAGCCAGCAGGATGATCCGATGACTGATCGCTGACAGGCTATTTTAGCTCTGGCTTCTAATGGCATTCCCTCATCCCTCCAGTTCCAGTCCACGACTAAACTATTCACTTTTCCAGATGGTCCTGAAGGCGTCCTACATGTCTGATTTGGAGTGTACTGTATTATCATTCAGCTACAGGTTATTACAGGAATGATTCCGATGGATTCTGGAAATTAATCTATCTGTCTGTCTGTCTGTCTGTCTGTCTGTCTAGCTGTCTATCTATCTATTTGTCTGTCTGTCTGTCTGTCTATCTATCTGTCTATCTATATATCTGTTTGTCTGTCTATCTATCTATCTATCTATCTGTCTATCTATTTGTCTGTCTATCTATCTATCTGTCTATCTATCTGTCTGTCTGTATCTATCTATCTATCTATCTGTCTGTCTACCTCAAATGTTTACTATAATGTCCAAAGTGTGGGTTAATAACCTCACCGGACAAAAACTGTGTCCCCTTCCGTGTTTTAGGTGGTAGTAACTTCAGGCTCCTACAGATGGCCCTGCACGAGATTGATGGGTCTATAAATCCCTGCGGGGTGTGAGTGGTGGGATCCATAGATTGGGAAGAGGTGGTACAGTGCAGGGAATGTCTCGTTCCATGTGTGGAAAATGGCTCCAAAGCAGATGTTAATGATTGGCTAAAAGGAGTGACTGCATTTGGGAGTGCCAAAGACCATAGTGTGAAGGAAGTAGCTGAATCTGCAGGTGTATGGAAGCGTACGGGCATACGGGTCTACCAGCAGTGTCTAAAATCCCAGTCTACAGGGAATTCTCCTCAGAATTGTACCAGGGAAGGCATCCACCTAATCTGGACCAACTGACCAATTCTTTGATGTAAGAGTGTCTGATCATTGATCTGGCCTACATCCAGCTGTGGAGGTGCTGGATCATCGCTCTGAGCCTCATGGATGACCTGCAGTGTAAAATGTGGTGAAACACAAACGCTTGAGTGGAGATACATAAGCAGCACGGCGGACAGCAGTGAAGCGTTCAGCCCATCATGGGTGATGGGCTGAACGCTTCACTGCCTTGAAACTTGTCCAGTACATGCCCAATCCAGTCACAGCTGTTGTTGGTGCGCATGGAGGTGTTACACACTGTTAAAAGCTGTTTTATGTTTCTGTGTTACTGTTTCGTCTCCCCCTAATAGAACAAGAAGAGGAGATGAACGCAGAGGGAGTTGGGAATAAATCACAGCTCAGCCAATCAGAGAGCGCCCAGGGCAGAGATTTCCTCTGTGGTGACGATGGGAAAGCTGAAGAAACTCCTGGACCAAAGTTCAGATCGCTGAGGCATCTGAGACAGGCGAGTTCATGATGTCCCCCAGTTTAAGGAACTCAGATGGCATGTATCTGCTCTGAACCTGTCTTTCTTCTCCTTGTCTGTTTAACAGGTTCTCGGGGCAGCAGAGTTTCGGCAGTTGGCATGGCACGTGCTCATGGGAAACCAAGTGATCTGGAGAGGAACTGACCGAGGTCTCATCCAATCAGCCTTCAACATTCTCAAGGTCTGTTAGATCTGGACTCTATTGAAACAAAACCAAGACCTGATAGTGGGTGATTCAGAATGGTTCGGATGTTCTGTACAGTGGTGGTGGTAATGGGAACCAGGGTTCTCCATGTCTAGAACACACATATAGACACTTCATTTACTATCTAAACCACCAGTGAACCTACACAAGTTTATATGGAATGTTGAGGATGGTAAAAAAACTGGAAAACCTGGAAATAAGAATTTTGCCTCATGGCGCCTTGATTGTATCCCTTCACCATGAATGGATTTTCCAAAGCCTCTCAAAACTATCAGAAAAGAAGGTCCAAGTTTTTTACTAACTCAAACTCTCAGTTAGGTGAGTTTAAAATACCGTGGCTGTTTTTTGCCAGCAGGTTCTGGAAATTCATCTTCTAAGTCTGTGAAAGTCAGGAAGTTTGACATTTGACTTGGAGTAGGAACCCTGAATGTGACATTAGGAAGCACAGTTGTAGTCATATATCGAGTCAGAATAGTTCACGGTGTTGGTGGTGGTGGTGATGGGAACCAGGGTTTTACCTCCCAGCGCCCTGCAGCAGCATGTATCCCTCCACCATGAATGGAGTTGAAAAAAGTGTTTTGGATCCAAAAGCTTCCCAGAAAACAAAGTCCAGCAGGTTTAAACTATTCACAGTTTGGTGAGTTTCTAAAGCTGTGGCTGTTTCTTGTTGGCAGGTCGTGTTTGTGAAAGTCAGGAAGTTTGGCATTTGACTCCCTGTTTGTGATATCAGTCAGGATTGTGTGCACAGGTTTAGCTACATATCGAGTCAGAGTTATTTACAGCGGTGGTGATGGAAACCAGACACCCACCTATAAAAGCTTTCTCACAGGAAGTTATTACATTACTCATCGTGGAGGGATACGTGCTGCAGGGTGCTGTGAGGCAAAAAGTAGTCCCACAAAGAAGCGTACAGGGGGAGCTATCTTCATGGTGTACTGGAGATACCCGGACGGTGTCCTACTCCAGTCAGATGTTCTAGCGTACAGGGGGAGCTATCTTCATGGTGTACTGGAGAAACCCGGATGGTGTTCTACTCCAGTCAGATGTTCTAGCATACAGGGGGAGCTATCTTCATGGTGTACTGGAGATACCCGGATGGTGTTCTACTCCAGTCAGATGTTCTAGCGTACAGGGGGAGCTATCTTCATGGTGTACTGGAGATACCCGGATGGTGTTCTACTCCAGTCAGATGTTCTAGCGTACAGGGGGAGCTATCTTCATGGTGTACTGGAGATACCCGGATGGTGTTCTACTCCAGTCAGATGTTCTAGTGTACAGGGGGAGCTATCTTCATGGTGTACTGCATCCCATCATGTACCGCGGCCTCACCAGCCAGAGAAAATGGCGGCGGGTAACACTGGGGAGCTAAACGCAGCCCACTCCAAGTATAAATGTGGGTGTAGTGATTGTAGTGGGGTGTGTGTTCATCAGAATGAGCCTCAGAAAGTTAAAATATACAGGTCTGAAGATTAATAAAAGATGAACTCGCTTTAGAGAATCAGTTTTAGAGTGAAGTAGCCGAGGGGAGCTAACAGCTAGGCTAAACGTATTTCAGGTGAACCGAGCAGCGTTAGCAGCAGCTAGCTCTAAACAGTGGATACAGTAATAACAGCTCTGAGGTAAATGTGAGGTAACTGGTCATGTGACTGTATTAGTGTACTACACTGTAGGTCACAGCTTGTTAAGGGGGGGGATGGGGGGGAGTAAGATGAACTGTTTTGTGATATTCTAAGTGGTTAAATAAGTCAATACGTCCTCTATAGAGAACACACGCCTGTACATTCTAATACACAAAAACTGATCATTTATTTCAATTTAAATAATATTTTTAATTTAAACTGTAGGGAAAAAATACATCACTTGTGGCTCCCATGTTTTTTTTTTTTTTCTTTAGACAGTTTTTTGCAATATTTCAAGTCTAACATTAAATTAAATATTATACTGTATTTGTCCATTTATATTATTTATTGCTATTTGTCTCCTTTGAGATTTGATCCACAGATTTGATTGTAAATTTTGATTTACAATGAATTCCGGATGTTTATTTTGTTAGGCTGATATTTAGTGTACATATTCATTCAGGCTGATACATAAACACTTACCAAAAATAGAAATTGGGACAAAATCCAACCTAGATTAGCATTACAGAGCTGTATTTAACATGAAGAACACAAAATGTGGCCTATGAAACAGTTATGGCAGATTGTAAATGTTATATTTAGTTTTTTTCCCCAACGTGTTGAACATAAATATGTCAGTATGTCTCTGTAGAACATCTCTGTAGTTGCTTATTTTCACTTTTAAAAACCACCAAATACGAACATTTGAGAGAATTTGAGAGAACATAAACATTCGAATTCAGAACCATTGACCACAACTGCCAGGAGGCTCTCTTAGCCCGTACAGTGTTTACAGTGCAGCCATTAAGCGTCCTGGTATCTGCTATCCCGACACAGTGTTAGCACTAAGAGCTCCATCTGACACAGCGTTGTTGTTCATTCCCGATTCTCTTTCCTTCCCATCAGGCCTTGCTCCCGGTGGGTTGTGTGCGGGTGGAAGCGTACAGCGCGCAGTATGAGGAGGCGTACCGATGTAACTTTCTGGGTCTGAGCCCCGACATTCAAATCCCACCTCACGTCAGTTCCTCAGGTACGGCTGCTATACCTCAACGCACCACACATCAACAGGATCACACCTGCAGAGAGCACCTTTCATGTGTTTGACTTCCAGTCTGCTGTGTTTGCTGTTCGCGGCACGTAGCCGTGCAGGTCTGAGCTTCTGCGGCTCCAGTTTGCCCCTGCGCTGAGCTCATCACATCGTTTCGGCGGCTTGGACTTTCACAACAGAGTGTTGCGCAAGACCCTACAGACAGCGCAGTTCCCCTCAAGCGTGCTGTTTCCTCACTAATCATTAGCACGTCTGTCGTTGTGGTTGTCTCCCAGACGCACCTCTGTGATCATCTGTGCTTGTTTACTGCATGTGCATATTAAGTGTGTTAAATGTTCTACTGTGTTTGTGACGGTCTGTGTTTACTATGTCCTCCTTCAGAGTTCACGGTGTTGGTGGACGTGCTGAACGTGGAGCAGAGCTTCGTGAATGCTGGCTGTGATGATGATGTTCTCTCGTTGTACCAGTTCAGCATCAGCAGCGCCAGCACACAGCCAACAGACAAAGGTAAAGCAGGAAAGGCCAACAAGACCAACGTATATGCTCAGCTCAGGCCAGATGAAGTTTTATTGAAGTACTAAGGGTAAATGACACACCATGTCCTCATGTACTAGATGTACTCATGCTGTACAAAAAGTCCGTCCGACTCACATGACGCGACATGGGTGCTCACACTGCATGTGAAACGCAGACCATACAGACAGCTCAACTCCTTCTACAGACCATTTACCACAAAGCTGCTTCATTCAAAACAACACGCTGCGTGTCCAAAAACACTGGCTGAATCCCAAATCACTCCCTGCTCCCTAAGTAGTGCACTACGTTGGATAAGTGGCTCCTGCAACCAGCAGCGCATCGTATGTCTTATACACAGCCATTCAGGATTCAGCCTTGTGCACACAGTTCCATACTGGCTTAGCCTGGTTTAGGATGTGTGTGTATATATATAATTGAGCTCTGTTTTAAACTGAAACACTCACATAGTAGTGTTGGTGTAAGCGGGGCGGAGCTAGCACAAGGTCCAGATGTCTGAGACCACACGGATGTGTCACTGTTTCTCAGTCACTGTTCTTTAGACTGATATGGACAACATTTACTGAGCTACACATACAGAAGTAGTGTCTCGGGCCGCTGTGTTTGCTAACCCAACATGCCAGACGTCAAGTTGTAGAGATGGCGCGGTAGGGGTGGAGGTGGAGTGACACCACCAGGCCTTCTGGACGTGTGACGCGTGACGACAAACCGTGGTTCTTGGTGCTGACCACGATGCCTCCACACACGGATTCGTTGGTCGTCTTCACCAAGACAGAAGCGGGACTCGTCACTGAAGATGACCCGCTGCCATTCTGAGTCACTCCATGACAGTCTGGCACGACACCATTGCAGTCTTTGGTGACGGTGACGAGGTGTTAAGGACAGTCGTGGTAACGGTCTGTGTACATGTAGTCCTGCGTGGTACAGCCGTCTGCCAATGGTGCTGCACTATCAGGATGACTCATGGAGGACATCACTGCTGCTGAATGTCTGTAATCATGGCTGTTGGGTCAGTCAGGTACAGAGATAAGGGCTGTCCTCGCTTACGTCACATGCACAGCCGAGCATGAAACTTGAGTCATTCACATGTCTCATGACGTCCACCACACTAATACTAATAACTAATAGTGATAATGTTTAATTGTGTTCTGGTCCATCATGATAAGCTCACACAGTGTAACTCTCTCCCTTACCAACGTGCAGGTCCGGCGCTGCTGAATAAGATTGAGGTTGCTCTGACTAACGAGAACCTGTCTGTGGAGGTGGTGTCTCACTGTCTGCTCTGTCTGAAGGAGGAGTGGATGAAGTAAGTAGAACTTTTTAATTCCTTTATCACCGCTTTATTAGAAACACCCACCTTGTGCTTCCGCTCGCTGGCCACTTTATTAGAAACACCCACCTTGTGCTTCCGCTCGCTGGCCACTGTATTAGAAACACCCACCTTGTGCTTCCGCTCGCTGGCCACTTTATTAGAAACACTCACCTTGTGCTTCCGCTCGCTGGCCGCTGTATTAGAAACACCCACCTTGTGCTTCCGCTCGCTGGCCACTTTATTAGAAACACCCACCTTGTGCTTCCGCTCGCTGGCCACTTTATTAGAAACACCTACCGTGTGCTTCCGCTCACTGTCCACTTTATTAGAAACACCTACCGTGTGCTTCCACTCACTGTCCACTTTATTAGAAACACCCGCCTTGTGCTTCCGCTCGCTGGCCACTTTATTAGAAACACTTACCGTGTGCTTCCACTCACTGTCCACTTTATTAGAAACACCCGCCTTGTGCTTCCGCTCGCTGGCCACTTTATGAGAAACACCCGCCTTGTGCTTCCGCTCGCTGGCCACTTTATTAGAAACACCCACCTTGTGCTTCCGCTCGCTGGTCTCTTTATGAGAAACACCCGCCTTGTGCTTCCGCTCGCTGGGCTCTTTATTAGAAACACCCGCCTTGTGCTTCCACTTGCTGCCACTTTATTAGCAACACGGACCTTGTACTTCTACGTACTGAACACAGTGCCTTAACGTTGTCACTGTCTGTTACAGTAAAGTGAAGGTGCTGTTCAAGTTCTCCAAGGTGGACGGCCGAGGCAGGGAGGACACTCAGAAGGTTCTGGCTCTCCTGGGGGCCACCGGCCCTGGNTACGTACTGAACACAGTGCCTTAACGTTGTCACTGTCTGTTACAGTAAAGTGAAGGTGCTGTTCAAGTTCTCCAAGGTGGACGGCCGAGGCAGGGAGGACACTCAGAAGGTTCTGGCTCTCCTGGGGGCCACCGGCCCTGGAGAAGAGGACAACGTACGCCTGCTCAAATTCTGGATGACTGGACTCAGCAAAACCTACAAGAGCCATCTAATGACGGCGGTCAGGGGAGTAGAGAGGACGCTGAGCCAGTGAGAGGAAGCTGGAGGAGGAAGGCTTTGTGCTGCTGCTGATTGCACCAGAGAGACTAGAGAACTTGTTGGTGGACTTGCCGGAGTCGCAGCTGAAGAAACAAACAGCTGCACGTCTCAGTGGGTGGCTGTGTGCGTCAAATCATGCGGCCACTTGCACAATTTGGTCATACCCGGCACGATGCAGACACAATACCACATCATGGTTATGTTGCATATACTGGATAACGTGCTTGACAGGGAACACACATTTAATACTGTTGGTTTGCTGAATTTATCATATTTGTGAAAAACATAACATGTGGCCTGTGTAAAAGTTATGGCACATTTTAGCCAGTATACTGTCTTTAAGCTGCACTGTGTAAGAGTTGGGGATTTGGAGCCCCCTCTGGTGGAAATGAGTAACTGCAGAAAACACTGGGTGGCGCTTCGGCTCTCTTCCCCCTGAGTGTATGAATCTGATGACTGAAAGAAAATTTAAAGATAACTAAACTTGGTAAAGCACACGTCTTCTGAGGATGTGAGTGAATGATGTACTATTATACCCTCATCATCAAAAGCATATCTACTCCCAGAAGGAGGTGTGGGATTGCAGGTCTGTTGGGAAGGAAGATAAAGGTTACCAGGATCAATAACTGATGATAAATTTAGACTGATATGATCAATATTTATTGAGCTACACATACAGAAGTAGTGTCTCTCAGTATGGCGTCGGGCCGACGTGTTTGCTAACAAAACATGCCAGACGTCTCTGCATGGAGCTATAGAGGTTCCTAATGGTGTCCTGTGATAATCCATCCCATGCAGCTTGAATATTCTCACACAGTTCCTGCAGATGGTGCAGTAGGCGTGGAGGTGGAGTCACACCAGGCCTTCTGGACATGTGACGCGTGACAACAAACCGTTCATCTTGGTGTCGACCACGGTGCCTCCACACATGGATTCGTTGGTCGTCTCCAAGACAAAAGCGGGACTCACTGAACATGACCCGCTGCCATTCTGAGTCACTCCATGACAGTCTGGCACGACACCATTGCAGTCTTTGGTGATGGTGACGTAGTGTTAAGGACAGTCGTCGTAACGTGCATGTAGTCCTGCGTGGTGCAGCCGTCTGCCAATGGTGCTGCACTAACAGGATGACTCATGGAGGACATCACTGCTCGCTGAATGTCTGTAATCGTGGCTGTTGGGTCACTCCGCTCATGTCCGACCATCCGTCTGTTCTCTCTCTCCGTGTTTCGTGTGGGTCTCCCAGGTCCTTCATATCACTGGTGCGTGCCTTCTTCTATCCACTGCCACCAACAGTGTGCTATGGTAGTAACCGCACAACTTCTGCATACAAACCTACATCACAGTATTCCTATGTTTTATTACTCAGTATTGCAGTAAACATACTATGAAGGAACGTGAGGAAGATGAAGAGAATGGAGAGAGAGAATCATCCAATCAGATGCTACATGGTTAATGTAGTTACTGCACACTGGTGGTGGTGGTGGTGGTGGTGGTTGTTGTTGTCGTTGTCGTCTAATTGGTCTAAAGGCCATTACACACCGGATGCTGGACTTGGATCAAGTTGTTTCCGCTTCGCTGGCCTTACAGAAGCCTCTCACATCACTCATTCAGCCAGCCTGGATGTTTATTGGTCAGTGCTCCTACAGGTGACGGTAAACTGAGCATTCTCTCCGTGTGTTCATGCAGGACTTCTCTTTCTGTTGATGATTCAAATGAAACTACTGACACAAGACTAAGCTTAACACCGTCCAATCCGTGTTTATTTGCATGTTTGTTGAAGGAAGGAATGTGCGTTTGAAATGTGCTTATAGAGTTCTACAGTCTTCTCCATCAGAGACTCCGTCGGAATTTCCCCGTGTGCTTGAGCATAGCCACACATAATCTGTGTGGATCAGAGGACTGTTTACGCGAGGGGTATAAGTGCGTGCCTTCTGGAGAACTGAAATAAAGCCGTCTTCATTTCACACTCATCACCTATTTCTGTTTTAACTTGCCTGGAAGGGAATCTGTACGCTTTTGTCTTTCACTGTACTGAATAACAATGCTGAATAAAATATCTGGAATTCTGCTTGTAAAGAAACATCATTCCTCTTCCTCGTAATGCCAGCCAATCAGTGCTAACCAATCAGCACTCAGTCGCAGTAATGCTAACCAGTCAGTACTCAGTAGCAGGAACGCTAACCAATCAGTACTCAGTAGCAGTAACGCTAGCCAATCAGCTCTCAGTAGCAGGAATGCGAACCAATCAGCACTCGGTACCAGTAATACTAATCAATCAGCTGTCAGTAGCAGTAATGCTAACCAGTCAGCTGTCAGTAGTAGTAATGCTAACCAATCATCACTCAGTAGCAGTAATGCCAACCAATCAGCACTCAGTAGCAGTAATGCTAACCAATCAGTGCTCAGTAGCAGTAATGCTAACCAGTCAGCACTCAGTAGCAGTGATGCTAACCAATCAGCTCTCAATAGCAGTAATGCCAACCAATCAGCTCTCAGTAGCAGTAATGCTAACCAGTCAGTGCTCAGTAGCAGTAATGCTAACCTGTCAGCACTCAGTAGCAGTAATGCTAACCAATCAGCTCTCAATAGCAGTAATGCCAACCAATCAGCTGTCAGTAGCAGTAATGCCAACCAATCAACTCTCAGTAGCAGTAATGCCAACCAATCACCTGTCAGTAGCAGTAATGCTAACCAATCAGCTCTCAGTAACAGTAATGTTCGGTGCATGGCTGAACACGCCAATAGCTGGACACCACACAGCCCCCCTTTCAGTGAACAACAGTCACAATGACCTCACAAAGTCTGCAAAGTCTTTGAGGCACACAGGGGGGCATCGTGCCACCACCCCTAAAGCACCACCCCTCCACCATCCCAGTAAACGCACATGCTGTGAGAAGCACCAGTCTTCCCTGAGGTCCATGTCCTCTTCCTCAGGGTGCTGCGTCCTCCTCTCCAATGCTCAGCAGAGCTCCTCGCAGGATCACATCACTGGGGGTGGAGGTGACACCAGCAGCGCTCCCTTCAGCCCCTCTCTGCTGTCTCTGTAACTTAGGTGCTGCACATGTACTCTGGAGCCTTGACCAACCACGCCACCAGGCCCTGCCCGAAGCGCCGCTGGATGGCTGTGGGTAATGTGTGGCTAGAAGTGACCTGCCTGCTATTCCTGCTCCTATTCCTGCTCCTATTCCGGCTGCTATTCCAGTTGCTCTGTGATAAAACCCAGTAAATGAAAGGTACATGGGTGTTAAAGTGTGTGGTGTTGTGTCTCTAAAGAGGAGGTGTAACTTATTTGCACCCAGAACATCAACAGCACCAACATGTATTTGCCCAGACTGTTGCCTATGATGGCGCTGGTCCGACTTGCTCCCTTCACAGTATTAGCTTTGTAGATGTACTAGTTATAAACCAGCATGGCCTGTTGCATTAGCCTTACCCTCAAGAACATTTGGACCTCCACCAGGACATTCCTCGGCGCCTCACTCCCGGACTCATCACAGCATTACTGTAATGGCTCAACTTACTGCCAGGAATCTCCCACAGACATGCACAAACAAACATATTCACAAATTCTCTTACCACATAGTCATTTTACTCAGCATCACATGCACAGCACGCGTAATCCGCCTCCGCATCAGGGATGGGATGGGCCCTTTAACGACTGCTGGTTAAAGGGCCCATACCCTACATTTTTCTTGTGCTCTATGTTCTTGTGCACCTGAGCTGCACTCATGAAGTTTGGCATTTGGGAAGTTTAACTTAGAATTAAACAGGCTGTTATTGTTACAATGTCCTTTAAAGGGCCCATATTATGGAAAAACAAACTTTGGGAAAACTTACGGAATCGGAATTTTGTAGGTTCACTGGTGGAGTCATGGAGACCCCTGGTTCCACATGAGCTGTTCATTTTAACGTGTTGATGGTTCTGACATCACAAAGCCAGTGGATTCAAAATGGGCTGTTAAGATCACACATAAATGAACTGGATTCATAAATAAGCGAGACACTAATTCATGATATGGGCCCTTTAAGAGTGATATGTAAACGAGCCCTGTTCTGATTCGCTTGTATTATGCTTTAATCAAAAAGTTGTCCATTACCTCATATACACTTCTCATGACTTCTGTGGGCTGAAAAGCGTATATACTGTATGTAAATGTGTTGGTGGTTGTGACATCACCAAGCCAGTGCATTCAAAATAGGCTGAGCTAGATTCATATATAAGCAAGACACAAATTCATGACATGGGCCCTTTAACCGTGATGTGTAAATGACCTCTGTTCTTATTGGCTGGCTTGTACTGAGCCTCAACAAGGAGGCAGTAGGAGACTCCTCATGACTTCAGCATCAGACAGGCTGACTAGACAGACATCCATGAAAGTCTTGGTGGTTGTGACATCACAACGGAGCCACTGGATTTAAAGCACGCGCAGTGAAGTTTTCTTATATGGGCTGGATTCATACTAACCAAAGGAAGCATAAATACCATGCGATGGGCCCTTTAAATCGTGGGCCAGTGCATGACTGAAGGCTGTGTCACCAAACTGGGTCACTTTCAGAGGGAGCACATGACTTAGCGGTACTGCATGTGTTCTAAATCTCCTGCTCTGTTTTATGGGGGACCAAAAGCCAGAAAGAGTGACTAAGCAGCAGCACATCAGGCACAAAACAGTCTTCTGGGTGCAGAGACAGGAAGGAGGGGCTGGAATGAAGCACGGAGGGCCAAAGTGCATGCATGCCTAAGCCTGTGCTGGGCCTTCTCTCTCGCTCTCTCTCTCTCGCTCTCTCTTTCTGTGTGTGTGTGTGTGTGTGTGTGTGTGTGTGTTTTCTCTTAGTGAAAGCTGAAAAGAAGAGGAGGAGGAGGAGGAGGGGAGGAGATGTTGCTCTCTAATGAAGGAGAAAAGGGGGTGGAGAGGTCTGAAGGAGGGGTGGGAGGGGTTTTTTTAGAGGTTTGAGTTAGCAGCAGCAGCAGGGACTTTCACTTTCAGGCTGAGAGCTGCTGTAGAGCTGAGAGAGACAGACAGACAGAGAGAGAGGGAGAGAGAGAGAGAGAGAGGGAGAGAGAGAGCGCACAGGGGGCCTAGCTTATCAAGGAGGGGGGAGAGAAAAGGGGGCACAGAGTGAAAGGAAAGGGAAAACGAAAGACAGGGTGGGAGTGGGGATATCTGAAAAGGCATTCTGGAAAGTACCAGAGGGTCGACAGTCTGGAGCTCTGGAGCCGGAGAAGAGCGCAGCGGGAGGCGGTAGACAGAGAGAGAAACATGGGGAATAACATCACCCACATGGGCCGGTAGAAGCATGACACCCACAGGTAAGGCGCGCCGTCCGGGTTTGAGTAACGGAGACCCGGCTGGAGTCTGAACTGCGCAGCTTCTTTTCCGTTCCACCTTAAATGGTGCAGCGCGGAGACTCGCAGCGTGCAGGCGCCCCGCGCGTCACTGCGCTGCCTTTAACATGGAACTGCGTGCAGTTTGAATGTCTGAACCAATGCAGGCCTGCCTCGCTGTTTTACAGTACTACTGCTGCTGTCAATATTCACTGTCCGAGGAAGAGGCTGTCAAGAGTTGGACAAAGGGACCGTCAGGAATCTGCAGAGCACCATCAGCTATGAGAATCACACTGGATTCGTAAGTGAACCGGTCTAATTATTCACACATGCGTTTCCTCACTTACTGCAGTGGTGATGTATGCACTGCCCTCCACAAGTTCTGGGACCCATGGTAAACATGAGCCAGCCAGGCTGTAAAAATGTCCTTTATTGCTGATCCTTCAATCTGTCATTCAGAAGGTTAACCAGCATCTAAGGCTGTGTTCAGACTGCCAGCCCAGATCCGATTTTGCATATCCAAGTTGTTTCCAGATTGAATTTTTAGGTCTGGACAGCAATAAAACACATGAAATCCCATTTTGGGCATATCCAGATGGATTTTTGACAGTCTACACAACAAAGTCCAGATTGTATCCAGATTGATTTTGGACAGTCTGGGCAGCAGATAACCACATGAAATCTGATTTTGGGCATATCCAGATTGTATCCAGAATGATTTTGGACAGTCTACACAGCAAAGTCAGATTTTGGGTAAGTCCAGATTGTATCCAGATTGATTTTTGATAGTCTGGACAGAGACAAAACACATGAAATCTGATTTTTGCAAATCGAATACAAACTCCATTTGAAGATGGTTTAAAATGTGATTCCAATGGGATTTTTGCGGATCAAATCAGATACCAGAGTGCCTTTTGTGTCGCTTGTGGCGTGCCAGACAAGAATGACCATGTCAAATCCAGAGTGACGGAAATGCTGGGATTCAAGAAGAATGCCGAAGAGTTGTGAACCGTGACTGGACAGAGCGAAGGGGACGAAACTTGACAGAGTGATTATTTGGAGGGCGAGATGATGCACCTCCATCTCTCCTGCTTCCATGTATGAAAGCCATGACACCAGCATGGCTACATAGATACTGACACTAACGTCACTACCCCAAGTGGCCCATGCAGATAGATTGGTGATGTCTGGCCTCAGTACATCCTCTGATCTACAGTGTGTGTGCCCCCCAGCAGCTCTGAGTTTCCTATAATGCTTAATGAGACTGGAGAGCACATGGCAAGACTTCTTGTTGTCCATGCTTGTTTACTCTCCTCCTCAGCTGATCCCACAATTTTCCATTGGCATTTAGGTCAGTGGACTGGGCTGACCATGGCCAAAACCTTGATTCTGTGGTTAGTGAACTATGCTGATTTTAAGGTGGATTTAGGATCATGGTCCTACATGACCAGGGCCCAGTTTGAGCTTCCAGGCTGAGACAATCAGGATTTGATTTCATTTCTTGACGGAACTTGATGGAGTCTGTGATGCCGTGCATCCAGATAAACCGTCCATAGATCCACCAGGATGGCTGTCTTGGTGTCCAGCTCTGGTGTTACCTCCCACCAGAAAGCTCAGAGGCATCCTCCAAACTGTAGGGGCTTGAGTTGGTTGGTTCCTTGACAGCAGAGGTTCTGTTCTGGCAGGCCTCCCTAAATATGTGTGGTCATGTGGGCGGCGTCTTATTGTTCTCTCTGAGATGTTCTGACCCCAGGACCTGACTGAGGCCTGCAGTTCTCCAGCTGTGGTCCTGTGGAGATTCTTCTGCCACTTGAGTCGTCCTCCTTACTGTTCGTGGGGTCAGCGTAAACACAGACCCCGCTTCCCGGCAGATCCTGAACATCTCCAGCTGCTTTATGTGTCTTAATTATTGCCCTGATGGTGGGAATGCCGTTTGTGGCTCATCTCTGCTGTATACCCTGGTCTTTCTCCTAGTGAAACAGGAAGTTATGGCTGACCGTTTAAGTGTTCCTAATAACTCAGGTAAACATTAAAACACAAAGATTGTACTAGATTGTACTCATTGTACTAGATATTTGATGTAGTATATACAGTATATATCTCAGCTCCACGGACCGTATAGGAGCACTCTGTAGTTGTACAGTTCCAGACTGTAGTCCATCTGTTTCTCTGTATACTGTATTACCCTGTTCTTCAATGGTCAGGACCCCCACAGGACCACCACAGAGCAGGTATTATGTGGGTGGTGGATCATTCTCAGCACTGCAGTGACACTGATGGTGTGTTAATGTGTGTGGTGCTGGTGTGAGTGGATCAGACACAGCAGTGCTGCTGGAGTGTTTAAACCCTGTGTCCACTCACTGTCCACTCTATTAGACACTCCTACCTTGCTGCTCCACCTTGTAGATGTACAGTCAGAGACGATAGCTCATCTGCTGCTGCACAGTGCAGTGTTGGTCATCCTCTAGTCCTTCATCAGTGGACACAGGACACCGCCCCCAGGACGCCGCCCACAAGTGGGCAGCAGCGCTGCTGTGTCTGATCCACTCACACCAGCACAACACACACTAACACACCACCACCACGTCAGTGTCACTGCAGTGCTGAGAATGATCCACCACCCACATAATACCTGCTCTGTGGTGGTCCTGTGGGGGTCCTGACCATTGAAGAACATGGTAATACAGTATACAGAAAATCAGATGGACTACAGTCTGGAACTGTACAACTACAGAGTGATACTATACGGTCAGTGGAGCTGAAGTGGCCCGGGTATATATATATGTATATATATATATATATATATGTAGGTTAACGGTGAACTCTGTTTACAGCCGCAGGTGTTTCCCAAAGATTACGTTGTGCCTCACCACGTCAGTCCCAGCACGCAGTGTCACAACCAAAGCGAGACGGTAAGAAACCTTCCATCTGTGAGTCAGAGTCAGTCCTTGGAGCTTAAAGGGGCCAAATAACAAAGTGTAACTATCACTGCAGCTGCTGCAAACATGCTTAGTCACATCCTACAGTGCCGTTTAAAGGCTAGGAAAACACTCTTCTGATGATGCGTACTGAAGGTGTGTTTTGTTAGCCTGTGTGGGAAGCAGGAAGGAAGGAAGAGCGCTGATGTTATTGGAAGATGAAAATCTTGCAATGGCCATGTAACTGATCCCAAAGATCGTTCCAACGGAGATAATGACAACAGAAGAGGAGGACAACAACATGGAAAACAGCTATGAGCGCCAGCTCCATCATGATCCTCCAGGATCCCAAGGAAGCCAACACCGTGGTGTAGAAACCCCTTCGCCACCTACTGTTTCGGTGGTGTAACTGCACCGTGACGCAGACACAACAATGCACAAGGATAAACACTCACAATGGCGTAGGCCACTTGCACAGACTACAGCACAGATTCACTAGTCCTTCTGGACCCCAGCAGTCATGTGATATCAGTATGCATTTAGATAGCTTGGGAATGCCCACACCTGTATAATTTGTGAGGTGTTATATTGTGAGTGAGGTTGAACACTGGCCAGTGTGCTCATGCCAAGGAGACGTGAAGTATCGGAGTTTGAACGAAGCATGATAGTTGGATCCCTCAACTGGGCTCATAAGTTGAACGTAGAGGCCACACCATTCGTCTGAAGACTCCAGAATGTTTCTCTGACCAATTCTGGACAACTTGGGCCCGATGGCACGGTGCACTATCCTGCTGGAATATCCCATTATTGTCGGGGTACATGAAGTCCATGAAGGGCTGCAAATGCTCAGTCACAGGTATTTTGGCCAAATTGTTCGTTCCTAGCCTGATGTTCACTTTGAGCTAAATAAAGAGGTGAAAAGGACACTAGCATGGTTGTGTCTAGCGTATAGCTCGGCAGCTAGCGTGTGGTGTGTTTGTGCAGTGCATGCTGGGTATTGTAGTAGGAGAAACAATGTAGAATTTGTAGCATATCGTCTCTGCCCAAAGAGAAACGTGCATCTCCAGTTTTGTCAGGTTTGGTCAATTTCCTACATCGTTTCAACATGGCGGCTGTCCTTTACGTGGGCTGATATGGGCCAATAAAATCTCTGCACATTACCTTGCATTGCAAGTTAAGAAGGCTTTTGACCTCTCCTGTGAAGCTACCCGTTTGGAGGTGCTTGTTTGCTTTTGGACAGCGGTGATATGACACTCTATTTTTAGGTCACTGCCTGTTTACACTGCACTGTTCCTGTGTCTCACCCATGTGTCCTCTCTATCTCCGTGTGTGCAGTGCTGCGTGTTCAAAGAGGCCGCGTCCCTGTCGCATTCATGGATGCGACTCCTGCAGAACCTCGAAAGAGTTCACTTCAAGCACGGCTTCATCAGCGAACTGATTCATCAGCTAAACGACATTTCGAAAGATGCATGGGTACGCATGAACTCCTTTACTGCTTCCATTGGGAGAGGCTTGCTGCTGTTATCTGACCCATAATCGATCATAATGCAGACAGCCTGGTATGTGCGTTAGTGTGCTGTTGAGAAACGTCTTCATGTTGCTCTTCGTGCGCTCTCACAGCCCAAACTCGCCGGGCTTCACCTGCTAAAAATACCCCACTGTTTCAAGCTCTAGATATTATTAATGACTATAGTTAAGACCTGTATAAAGGGGTGTCCAGTCTTAGGTTCCTGCACAGTAGGTTCCTGCACTATGAATTATTCAGTAACTACTATGAATTATTCAGTATCCACTATGAATTATTCAGCATCTACTATGAATTATGCAGTATCCACTATGAATTATTCAGCATCTACTATGAGTTATTCAGCATCTACTATGAATTATTCAGTATCCACTATGAATTATTCAGCATC
>CM067479.1:7005475-7019333 GCA_034552555.1 Semaprochilodus insignis
ACTATGAATTATTCAGCATCCACTATGAATTATTCAGCATCTACTATGAATTATTCAGCATCTACTATGAATTATTCAGCATCCACTATGAATTATTCAGTATCTACTATGAATTATTCATTATCTACTATGAAACAGTTGTGAGTATAAGTTAGAGGTTTTAATGTGTGATTTATTTGCTTTGGACTGCTTACTGAGTCTGTACTTTGTGTTCTCTGCCAGTCTAACAGCTCTCTGTTCCCGTACAGTTCTCTTTTCAGTACTGACTCTCTTTTATCCTTGCGTAAGCAGAGATTCCAGGAAACTCCGAATCCCTCTGCTTTCCCATCTGTTAACTCCTCCCCTGGAGCACTCCTCACCTTAACTTCTTCACTCCTCTCCAAATGGCTGGAACTGAACTGTCCTACTGGAGAAAACGCCTGCGTCTTTACTACAGAGGACGAGGAGGAGGAGGAGGAGGAGGAGAAAGGGGAGGAAGGGAGCCAGGATGGATCTTCAGGGGGAAAGGTGGAAGAAGGGAACATTGCAAGTGATAAAATTGACCTACCATCCATAAAAGAAGGAGAAAGAGAAAAAAGATGGATCACTGTCATCCCAACAAACGGGCACACGGGGTCATCCACGTCTGCGGGCCTGTTCCTGTGTACTCTTTCTTTTCTGAGGATCATAGTGGACATCATTGCGAGGGCGCTCTAATGAGGAAGAAGAAAGTTGCGGAGCTTCGTTCTGAATGTAATCCTGAGGAATTCTGGCTAATTAGCCAAGTCGTTGGGACACTGCAGCAAGCTTTGCTGCTCCAGACAGTCTGGGAGGAACTATTATAGGTAATGAAGGAGCCATGCTTGGTGCTGGTTGGATGTTGTTGGGGTTTTTTTGTTTAAACCTATCATGACTCTTTTTGTGCTCATTCCATGGAAACATAATCCGTTTTAAAGCTTTTGGAGGCACTGCATTGGTGGATACACAGTGACGTCTGAGGTTTGTTCATTGGATGCAAATTTACATTTATATCATATAGACCTTTCCGGCTGTGGGAAGTTCAAAATGGAGAAGGAAAAATGCTGTTCCACTGAATGTAAGAATTCTAGGAAGACACTGTCGGACCTGACACAGACGGGCAGTTTGACAGTCATAACTGTTAAAATTGCACCCGATTAGCATTTCAGAAGTATTTCCAATGACAGTGATGGCCAAATTCCGTAAATTCAACTAAAACCACAAAAAGCTCCCTCAGGCCGGACTTTAGCTGTTCGTAGTTGTACTGTTGTATCCAATGCAATGCTTCCGATTTCAGTAGGTGTTGTTTGAAAGCTTGTTTCTCATGGAATAATGTTTTTCCCAGGGGTTAAACTGGAATTAGATGGTGATCAAGGTGTAGAACGATGGGCAAATACCATAAAACAGTTTGGGGACAACTGGGTAATCACAGAGCCACAAGCTGGCTAATTTAGCTTAACCGATTCATTAAAAAGCTAGCTACCCCGATAGCAAGAGGATAGCGGACCACTGTTGGCCCACTAACCGCAAAGCTGGTGGTCTGGTGTTTTGCTTAGCATTTTCTGGGTGGCCTACCAGTGGTTAAGGTTTTCCACTCGTTTTCCACTCCAACTCCAATTTAGTACACTGTTTTTAGTGTCAGCAACAACATTTTCAGCTAAATCATTTTCTTATCAGACCTAGTGCTTATTTTATTTGCTCTCACTTGTTCGAATATTGGTACACATTTAAAATCACTTTTAGGAGATTAAAAACTAGTTAATTATATGCTCGCTTTCTGGGTAGTTAGCTTAGTATGGGTGTAGGCTAAGTTGCAACTCAATGAAGCTAGCTAACTTAATTTACACATGGACTAAACTGATAAACACAAATAGCCAGCTAGCTGCTTTCACTGGTGTGTAGGCTAAACTGAAGTCGGGTCTAGCTGTCTCCGTTTACGTGTGGCCTAATCCGATTTTGACTTTCTGATATCTGAAGTGAAGTTAAGATACATATATCATTGCATGTATCGTACTAACTAGCCAGCTAGCTAGCTAATGCTGCAGCCCCCTGTACAGGGGAACACGGAAAATGCTCACAGCTAGTGCTTTAGCTTGGGGCTAACATGCTAGCTCTGGGCCAGCGTGTTCAACCAGGGCATTTGAAAGGACAGTTTTTGTTTGGTGTTCCTCTGCTGCTAAGAGTCCGTTCCGAATAGGTCACAATTCCACTCTAAACTCTACTTTTTAGAGTTTAGTAATGTTGAAGGCTCTGAAAACAGAAATAGCCGAACAGCTCTGTGTGGAATGTGAATTATAACACCCCTGTTGGTGTTCCAGGTCTCTAATCTGTAAATCTAAGACTGGAACGCTGTTCCAGGTTCCAGTTTAACCCCTGCTTATACCCCATGCACCTAAGCAACATTACGGAGGCAGGCCTGCTGAGACCGAGCACCTATTTCGGTCAGGACTGGGCCTCGACAACAGCATTTCTCCTGGCAAACTGACCAGACTTGTGTCCTATATTCTGTTATAGCTACCAGGCTAACAGTGCAGGAAAAGCGTTTGGACCGGCCGTCATTATTCCACAAAATGAAGTTTGTTTTGATCTAGTTCGCTACGTTATTTCAGACGTCTGTATCACAGAGTAACTAACACTACATACGGCAGCCAAGGATGGGACAGTTAGCGGTATACATGATATGTCACGTATGACTGGAACAGTGGTAATGGAAGTGGTCATGGTGCATGAGGAGTGGTTCTAAAAGATGTGTTGGAGCTTCTTGTATCTGGATGGATGCTCGTGCTAGCCATGACGGAAGAAGCTCCACCACATCAGAACCACTGCTAATGTACCATTATTGGAGCTCAGCACGCCCACCAAGAGAGAGAGGCCAAGACCAATAAAAGACGGTTGTGCTCTCTTGAACTCTCGGATGTGGATGGCTGTGGCATCACTGGGCATTAAACTCACACTCTTTTGATGGTGGCATTATTTAGACTGTTTAACATTTATATTTTAATATTTATTTTTATAGTTGTAGCTGTAACGTACAGTATGCAAGGTTCAACAAATGTCTATCAGAATAATTGCTGTTCTTGAAGCAGCAGTTGGTATGTTGTTCTCTTGGGTTCCCCCTATAGTTGCGGAGTGTAATTCACTTTTACAGCACTGTCGTAAATACAGATCGTGCTTTGAGCCCCTCGTGTTCAGTGCAAAGGAAGGGGAGTCGGATTCTGGCTGGAAGTCGGAATTCTGCACAACACCAGGATGGACAGCAACATTAGAGACAAGAGGTGATTTCTTTGCATGCCACCCGAAACAAGACTTAAGTCATTTTGGCATCTGGAAAAACTACAAAACTCTTTGGAACAGGCATGAATGCCCTGCTGTTGGACTTTCATAGTATTGCTGTTATTCCTTAGAATTGTTCAGAATCAGAATCAGAATCAGAATTGCCTTTATTGTCACACGGTCACAAGTACCAGCGAAATTAGCCATCAACCCATCCAAACACACAATAACATACAAGGGGGGAAACAGGACAGGACAGGAAGACAGGGTAAGCCGCTGCGTGGAACACGTGCCGCCATCATTTCTCCAATTAGAAGGGATACAAGGGGAAGAAGAGGGGGGAAAAAAGTATACCCCCAGACTGTTAGCTTCTCCGAGATGTTTTCCATGAAGCGGTTAAAGTCACAGTCTGACAGCTCTGCCCACCGCGTCAATCATGTTGGGCAGCTTTTGGGGGCCCTCGACAGCTGTCCCCACACGTTTAATTTCACGATACACCAGGGCAATGCCTAATCCAATCAGCAAAAACCCTGCGATCAATGTGCCAAAAAGGTAAACGTCTTCGATGTCCTCCATGGAAAGAGTCGGCAGGCACACGATCCGCCACCTCTCCCACGCATCCTCCGTGTAGCCAGCTGCAAACGTTCCATCAGGACAGACAGGTTCCCCCGAACCCAGGCTTCTCGTCGAGAAGATGGTGTCAATTGCATTGAGAGACCATTTAATCAAATCCATTCTTTTGGTTTGAAGAGCAGTGTGAAGAGAGTCTCTAGGGAATAGCAATGCAAGACGAGACAGAAGAAGCCAAGCAGGAATGATAAGGGGAGGAGAGGGAGAGAAGGAAAATGCGACCGCCTCCAACGAGAGCAAGAAGAAGAGAGATCTCCTTGGTATCAGTGTAGTTAATGCTAAGGTAAAATCATTATGTGATGGTGCTCTTAGGTGCCATCAAGCCCCTTCCAACGATATGGATAGAGTTTCTCCAGAACTGCTTGGCTTCATGGCTTGTCCATGATTTCTTCCGACTTTTGTCCATCCATTTCGTTGATGCTCGTCCTCCTTCTTATCTTTCTTCCAAGCATTGAGTAATAGTTGTCCATCAATAAAACAGCTCTGGTTAAATTAATTCAGAGTGTTTATAATAGGAACCTTCAGATGTTCTGTATAATTAAGTGGCTGAGATGTAAACAAAGTCATTCGGAGTGGTTTGGTGTATAACGTTCTGTTCTAGACTCTGTGCTGATAGTTTTGAGAGGATTTGGTCCTAGAAATGTATTTCTACAGTCCATGCACACGGCAGAGGGATACATGCAGGGCGTTGCGAGGCAGAATATAGTCCCCAAAGAAAACCTTCCAGTGGTGGTGAATGGAACCAGACGTCCCCCTCTAAAACCTCCCTCACAGAAAGTTACTACATGAGATGGTTATGAATACGCCGCCTGATGTCTGAGACGCTGTTTATGATAGTTTTGGCTTTAAACTCCAGTCATGGTGGAAGGATACATGCTGCAGGGCACTGTGAGGCAAAAAATAGTCCTCCAAAGAAAACTTATTATTTCCAGGTTTTCCAGATTTTCCATCATCAACATTCCATATACACTCAGAAGACACGTGTAGGTTCACTGGTGGTTTAGATAGTCAATAAAGTGTCTATATGTGTGTTCTAGACATGGAGAACCCTGGTTCCCATCACCAACCCTGTACAGAAGCCTGAGTCAGTAGTCAGAGTCTGCAGTGAACCATATACATCTCAACCGCTCAGCAATACTGCAGTAATATTGGTGATCATTTGGTCAGTGTTTTCATGATAGGACATTTCCATGCTGTCCCATCTCTGGCTGCAGCTCCGTTTATCATTGCAAGTACTGCACAAATCACTATCTAACGTTCCACATTACCCCGTTTTTAAAAGCCGTTCCCGTTTGGCTTTAACTCTCCAGAGAAGATGCCTCAGAGTCAGCGGCCGCCGGTCATTGGAAAACGGCTCTCGTTGAAATGGTCTACTGATTAGACTGTTATTTTTTCCTGTCATCTCTTTGCACTGATTGTCCCCCTCCCTTCTGGGCCTCTGTTGGTTAGTGCTGTCATATCGCGTGCCTTTAGTGTTAGGCAAGGCGTCGACACTGAATGTAGAACGAAAGATGCCAAGGATGCACACGACCAGAACTCCTTCTACTCTCCATCAGTAACAGTATTAACAATACCATCACCATGTTTTTGTTTTTTCAGTTGTTTTTTCATATACTGTGCTAAAATAGGCCAAAACAAGACTGTGGCTGTATTTGAAATGGATACAGTAATAACAGCTCTGAGGTAAATGTGAGGTAACTGGTCATGTGACTGTATTAGTGTACTACACTGTAGGTCAGAACTTGTTACTGTACTGTGTACTACACACAGGGGGCGTATACAGTGTGCAGTACATACTACTGTAGTGTGCCGTGTGCAGTATAGTAGTGTGCCATTTCTAATACAGCCTGTATTGTCTTTGCTGTAGCCGTACGGTTATACACGCAAGTTAACAAACTCCTACAGAGAACACATTTCAATGTGCAGTAGTTTATTATAAACTCACCAGACAAAACAACGAGTCCCCTGTGACTGAACTGTACCTAACAGCGTGTAATTCCTCCACCAGCACTAATAACAGCTGTGACTGGATTGTAGCTTGTGGATGTAGGCCACATCAGTGTTCAGACATTCTTGCATCAACGAATTACACAGTTGGGCCAGATTTGGTTGATGCCATCTTTGGCACAATTCCAAGTAGAATTCCCTGTAGACTGGGATTTTATCCACTGCTGGTAGACCCGTATGACCATACGCTTCCATACACCTGCAGATTCAGCTACTTCCTTCACACTATGGTCTTTGGCATGCCCAAATGCAGTCACTCCTTTTAGCCAATCATTAACATCTGCTTTGGAGCCATTTTCCACACATGGAACGAGACATTCCCTGCACTGTACCACCTCTTCCCAATCTATGGATCCCGTCACTCACACCCCGCAGGGATTTATAGCTCCATCGTCCTCGTGCAGGAGCCTGAAGGTACTACCACCTTAAACACACAAGATGACTCATGTTTTTGTCTGGTGAACTTAATTTGTTTTCCTTCCAAAAAAATGTTTGGGAATGTTCATTCAGTGCTAAATTTGCAGAAAAATTCCATATTTTGGTTCTCATGATGTACGGCTTCTGGTGCACAGCCGTACGGCACTAGCAGCCTGGCACTTACTGTGGATTCTTACAGACAGTATTTCAGGAACGGTTTTGCATTTTGTGTTCAAATGTTTACATGTTTGGAAATGTTAGCCTGGACGCTAGCCATTAATGAAGCTATTAATACTGTAGTAGCACAGTCAACCTGCCATGTATGTGTTCATGTGTTCGTGTATGTGTGTTAATGAAAACCATGTGTGTGTGTGTGTATGTGTAATGTACAGATAACATGTATATCTAATATACAAACTCTGCAAAAAAGTATTTTAGCACACTTTACACCTTCAAGCCGGCATTTAAATACACGACCGTGTCACTGTAAGCCTTGTGTAGCACAGCTGAACAGTTGTTGGGTTTATGTTCTGTATCTTTTCTTGTGTTTGTTCATCACCATTTGTGTGGGCCCCAAATAAGAGCCTTGAACATTTCCTCCACCCTCTCTTTGTCTATTAGACTGACTTTATTGTGTCTTTGCAAAGATTGAGATGTGTAAGTGGTCTCTGTACTTGTCCTGACCATCCGCAGGAACGACACTCCGTGCCACTTCAGCAGGAATGGGCAGAGTTGAACTACTTCAAAGCTCTTTTTTGCATCCTGTATTTGTGGAAATGAAAATGTCAGTTTCAAACAATATAGCCGTCACTGCCCGCACACTTCCATGCTTCCTTTATGGTGATGAGTGTTAAGCAGTACATCCACTAGAGGGCAGTTTAAAGTAAGGTGGTTATAATGTAGCTACTACACTCGTCGTCAAAAGAATAGCTGCACCCAGAAGGAGGTGTGGGACTGCAGTGGTGTTGGGAAGGAAGATAAAGGTTACCAGGATCAATAACTGATGATACATTTAGACTGATATGATCAATATTTATTGAGCTACACATACAGAAGTAGTGTCTCTCAGTATGGTGTCGGGCCGCCATGTCTGCTAACCCAACATGCCAGACGTCTCGGCATGGAGCTGTAGAGGTTCCTAATGGTGTCCTGTGATAATCCATCCCATGCAGCTTGAATATCCTCACACAGTTCCTGCAGATGGTGCAGTAGGGGTGGAGGTGGAGTGACACCAGACCTTCTGGACGTGTGACAACAAACCGTTCATCGTGATGACCCGCTGCCATTCTGAGTCACTCCATGACTCATCCTGTGTCAAAGACACAGTGTCGTTCTGGGGAGGTTTTGGGAAGTGAATGTGCTCACGGAAACCCCACAAGTCAGCGAGTTAATCATAGAGCTTATTAAATATAATCATCTGTATAAACACTCAAATGAAAGCTCCTGCTCCTGCAAACAAGTCACTGAGTAAACAAAACACATTCCACCCAAATTCCATTCAGCTCAGCTCCTCACTCTGACATCTGTCTCCGCTGGTCTCTCCAGACGGTTCCTAAGGAAGTAAACATGGCTCTGGAGGTGGCAATTCAGCTGCACTGGGTTTGGAAAAGGCGGGGTGAGTACATTTCAAATCCCAGTGTTTGGTCTATATTCCACCATTGTGTATATACTGTATCTACTCCAGTGTAGTTGAATCAAATCCTTCTGAACTCTTGATAAGATAAGATACCTGTATTGTCATTGCACAGTGTACAACGAAATTGAGCAGCAATCCGACGGCACTTTACACACAAAATAATTAAACATAGAGCTAAAATATATAAAGTGCAGAATTAAGAGAGAGAGGGAAGAGGGAAAAAAATTTAATATACATATATGCACTTTGCCTAAAAAATGTATCTATATATATTTAAATATAAGAAATAACTATAAAAACTGTAAATTCTAAAACGGACAATAGACAGTCAAAAGACAATAGACAGGTGAGGTAGAAGTTGGTTATTGCACATTCCTTGGATAGCTTATAGTGTTATAATTATTACATTTTTAATATAGAAGAATAAATATTGCACACTAGAGAACAAATAGTGCAGTGAATAATGAATAGAACAGGGGTGGAATGGAACACTGGAACAGTAAACGGTGCTCTATTGGAGTTGGTGCCAGTGAAGTGTTCAGGTAGTGTTCAGTCACTTCTACTGAGCCCAGTGTTCTCAGTGTGTGTGATTGGAAGTATTCAGTTCTCATATGGCTCTGGGGTAAAAACTGTTTTTGAGTCTGTTTGTCCGGGGCGTGATGGACCTAAAGCGTTTACCAGAGGGCAGCAGGTCGAACAGATGATGTCCTGGGTGAAATGGGTCCTTCAGGCAGGGCAGGGGGCAGCCAATGATCTTCTGGGCCGTGTTTATGACTCTCTGCAGTGCTCTCCTTTCTGCCGCAGAGCAGCTGCTGTACCATGTTGAGATACTGTATGTCAGCACACTCTCTATGGCGGAGCGGTAGTAGGACACCAGCAGCTTCTCTTGAAGGTTGTTTTTCCTGAGGATTCTCAGGAAGTAGAGCCTTTGCTGTGCCTTCTTGACCACTGCCATGGTGTTGGTGGTCCAGGAGAGATCTTCAGAGATGTGTGTGCCGAAGCAAGAGTTGAGATGTTCTAGTTGAGGTCAGAGGTGTACAGTACTGTGCAGAAAACCAGAGACCACCCTTTCACCACTACAAAGGTGGAAGACCTGATGGAACATCAAAACTGTCCTCCACAGATGAATAGCTTGAGAGCAAGGAGGACATCAAGTCCCACTCTTGCTTCAGATCCTTCCACTTTGAGAGCACTTGTAGCCAGTTATTGAGCTGAGGTGTTGTGAGGTGAGGTGTATTGAGTTCAGCCACACCCAACACTAACAGGTGTAGTGTAGACTCCCTAGATCAACACTGGCAGTAGAATGGGCTGTACTGACGAGGTCAGCGACAGTGGTTTGTATGATGCTGCCCTACTAGAGCTGCCCCAGACAACCGTAAGTGCTGCTACTGTGGCACGGAAGGCTCTAGGAGCATCAGCAGCTCCCACGCAAAATCACGGAGCAGGGCCTAACCGAAACTGGGTTTCGGCTGGGGTGGTGTAAAGCTCTCTGGCACTGAAGCAGTGGAACCGTGTTCTCTGGAGTGACGGATCACGCTTCACTATCTGGCAGTCTGATGGAGGAATCTAGGTTTGGTGGATGAATCCAGGAGAACGCTCCCTACCAGAAAGCAGGGTGCTAGCAGTAACGTTTGGTAATGGTCTGGTGGGGGAGTTTTCAGGGTTTGGGCTCCTTAGTCCCAGTGAAGGGTGGTGTTAATGCTACAGCACACATAGACATTCTACACAGTTCTGTGCTTCCAGCTTTGTGCAGCAGTTTAGGGAAGATCCTTTCCTGTTCCAGCATGACTGTGTACCTGTGCAGCTCCACAAAGACATGGCTTAAGGAGCTTGGTGTGGAGGAACTCCCTGGTCCCTGCACAGACCTCAGCCTCACGGAACACCTTCGGGATGATCTGGAATGTCGCTTGCGATCCAGGCCTTCTCGTCCAACATCAGCGCCTGACCTCACAAATGCTCCTTTGACCAAATGGGCACAAATTCCAACAGACACACTCTTGGAAAGTCTTCCCAATGGAGAGTGGGAGCTGCTATAGTCACATAGGGGGGCAACTCCATGTTAACTCTCATGGTCTTGGAATGGGAATGACCGACAAGTTCATATAGGGATAACGGCCATATGCGTGTAACTGTTGATCGCCTGAAATCTTTGCATGAGGGTGGGCATTCATTGTGATTTTGGCCCGGGGCACATAAAAGCATCACGCTAGTGTCTGGATAAAGAGTCACTGGCGATTTGTGTTTACTGTGGTCATGTTTATTTGCGGTAAGTGTGAAAGGAACAGTGTGACTGGCCTCGGCTGGACAGGGACAGGCAGGCGTTGGCACAAACAACACCAGCTAAACAGAACGCTTTTGTTCGCACAGAGCCTTCTCTCAGTTGACTTTGAGAAACAGCAGCAGGGAGAAGCTCTCCCCTCAGATGTAGTCAAACTAAACTAGGCTTTCAGTGTACATCCCGGTCTGGGGGACTGTACTGTGCTACACCAATAAGAGTCCTTGGGCAAGACTCCTAACACTACATTAGCCTACCTGTAATATGATTAACCTTGTAAGTCGCTCTGGATAAGAGCGTCAGCTAAATGCCGTAAATGTAAATGTACATAACTGCATGAACACACATTAGCAAGTTAGCTAGGTAAATATTCTAGAAATTTGGATCTATCGTAATATCCGGGCAGGGTCCGTGAAACAGATCTGGGATGGTGTCCAGATGCATAACGGGCCAATACGGGCATGGACGCAGATTCTAGACTCAGAGCAATACTGGGCCTGAACCAGGCCAGGTCTTTGTAGTTTTGCTGGCCCTCTGGTCCGAATATGGGCCAGATCCACCCACCACTATCCTCCTCCGGATCAGTTCCGGCCCAGCTCCTGCTCAGCTCTAGCTTTTCCTGGTTATTATCCCAGTTAATGCTAAGCTAGAGTGAAAAACAACAGTAGGGAGAAATTCTCATTTTTGTTCGAAGGGACCTTCAGTGCCCAGTTAGCAAAAAGTATTCAGCCCGGAATCAGGCTGGATCTACAATGATTTTCAGGCCGGGTCTGTGAAACGGAACTGAGCTGGTATCCAGATGCACAACGGGACAATACCGGAATGGACACAGATTCTAGATTCAGAACAATACTGGCCCTGGACCAGGCCAGATCTTTTTGGTTTTGGTGTCCCTCTGGTTTGAATTCGGTACAGATCCACTCACCACTATCCTTCTCCGGATCAGCTCCGGCCCAGCTCCTGCTCAGCTCTAGCTTTTCCTGGTTATTATCCCAGTTAATGCTAAGCTAGAGTGAAAAACAACAGTAGGGAGAAATTCCTAGTTTTGTTTAAAGGAAACTGACCATCACTGTAAATAACTGTTCTTGCTCTCGTTGGAGGCGGTCGCATTTTCCTTTTCTCCCTCTCCTCCCCTTATCATTCCTGCTTGGCTTCTTCTGTCTCGTCTTGCATTGCTATTCCCTAGAGACTCTCTTCACACTGCTCTTCAAACCAAAAGAATGGATTTGATTAAATGGTCTCTCAATGCAATTGACACCATCTTCTCGACGAGAAGCCTGGGTTCGGGGGAACCTGTTTGTCCTGATGGAACGTTTGCAGCTGGCTACACGGAGGACGCGTGGGAGAGGTGGCGGATCGTGTGCCTAGTGACTCTTTCCATGGAGGACATTGAAGACGTCTACCTTTTTGCCACATTGATCGCAGGGTTTTTGCTGATTGGATTAGGCATTGCCCTGGTGTATCATGAAATCAAAGGTGTGGGGACAGCTGTCAAGGGCCCCCAAAAGCTGCCCGACATGATTGACGCGGTGGGCAGAGCTGTCGGCACTCAGACTGTGACTTTTAACTGCTTCATGGAAAACATCTCGGAGAAGCTAACGGCTTTGCAAAGGAGTAGAGAAAATTAAGACCATGATGGACAACAGTGAGTGAACGCCCTAAACTGGTCAGCGGTCACTCGCCCAAACAACTAGGGTTTAATCTGCTTTCGACTCCGGCCTTATCAGCACTCGGCCTTGTGGATGATAAGGAACATTCCTCCAAAGAACACTGTGACTTGAATCTCTCCCTGTTTACCTAATTCACTGGATGTGTCTCTGACTGGGAACTGTCTAAAGGTGTCTCCATGGCAAACTGATTGTTGCCAGGTAGTGAGACTTTCGGCCCCCCACCCTCCCGTACCCTATCCCATCCCTTTTAGGGCACATTCTTGGGGTATGCTTTTTTTCCCCTCTTCTTCCCCCTTGTATCCCTTCTAATTGGAGAAATGATGGCGGCGCGTGTTCCACGCAGCGGCTTACCCTGTCTTCCTGTCCTGTCCTGTTTCCCCCCTTGTATGATATTGTGTGTTTGGATGGGTTGATGGCTAATTTCGCCGGTACTTGTGACCGTGTGACAATAAAGGCGATTCTGATTCTGATTCTGAACTGAGTGCCCAGATAGCAGGATCCAGACAGGATCTACTATGATATCCGGGATGGGTCTGTCAAATAGATCTGGGCCGTTATCCAGGTGCACAATGGGCCTGTACCAGCATGGATGTGGATTTTAGATTTTGAACAACACTGGGCCAGCATCAGGCCAGATCTTTGTGGTTTTTGTGTCCCTCTGGTTTGAATCCAGTCCAGATCCACTCACCACTATCCTTCTCCGGATCAGCTCCGGCCCAGCTCCCGTTTAGCTATGGCTTTTCCCTGTTATTAACCCCGTTTTAATGCCTACCTTTAACAGAAAGTTGTGAGCACACGTTAACTAAATCTTAATTAGATAGATATTCCTAGACATTTTGTTATCTAGTATTTAGCCAGAGTGGTTTGGGTGTGAAACGATCCATTCTAGAGAACCTCAGCGTGTCAGAATTGTTTACAGAGGAGGTGAATGGAACCAGACGTTCACCTCTAAAAGCTTTCCGGATTTTCCCATCATCAACCTTCCATATAACACTCAGAAGACACATATAGGTTCACTGGTGGTTTAGATAGTTAATATAATGTCTATATGTGTGTTGTAGACATGGAGATCCCTGGTTCCCATCACCACCACCACCACTGGAAAGAACATCTGAGTCCCTACAATCAACCATTTCACAACAAACCACTCTGAATTACCTTGTTGGCATCTGAACCATGTAATTACACAGTAAATGTTGAAACCTCCTCAGTATTGTTCACTATTGTGCACTATTTCACAGTGAATCATTACGATACGTTGACTCACGCACCACACTGATTACTCTGTCTGGGGTCTATGAAATAGGAGAATGAAGAATATGACCCAAATTAACATAAAGAACAAGAACGACCTTAAGTTGAGTGAAATGCTCCACAGGAACCTCTATACTACACACACAAGTACAGGTCAAGTATACGCTTGAGCGGAGCGTGTGCAGAAGCGTGCTGAAGGAAGTGAGAGGACACCACATCTGAAGAAACCGCATTTCCTTTCTCTCAGGTCTACATTCATGTCCGTTCACACTGAAGCCAGTGACACTCATTGTGAGCACTACAGCCCGTAGCATCGTAACAGCAGACTAGCAACACTACATTAAGCCTTACGTTACTGCACGTGTCTCTACTTCTATACCTGCTGTGTGACTCATTCAGGACTAGCAAAGATCATTAAGTACCAAGTGTAGATCTGATGTTTTTAGCATCATGAATAACATGCTAATGCTAAACTGAATCCTGAGTTGTGAGCAGCAGAGGAGGAAGTATGTAGCTGAGTTAAAGTTACAGTACACCAACGCACTACTTGCAGCACACTAAGACTTTACACTTACTGAGTTACTGTACACCAACACGCTACTTGCAGCACACTAACGCATTACACTTACTGAGTTACCGTACACCGACACGCTACTTACAGCACGCTAACGCATTACACTTACTGAGTTACCGTACACC
>CM067479.1:7034173-7046508 GCA_034552555.1 Semaprochilodus insignis
TAATAGGTTAGAACTGACAAAATGGAAACTGTAGTGCCATAACTACTACTACTACTACTAATAATAATAAAAATAATAATAATAATAATAATAATAGTAGTAGTAGTAATTATTTAATATTTTTATTTATAAATAAAATAAAATTACAATTATTTTATTCGTTTATATATTACTAGTACTACTACTAATAATAACAATAAAAATAATAATAGGTTGGACCTGACAAAAAGAACTTGTAGTGCCACATGTACTACTACTACTGCTACTACTAATAATAATAATAATAATAAAACAACAATAATAATTATTTAAAAAATATATTATACATTTAATATTTATTTATTAATAAAATACATTTATGTATTATTTTATTTATGAGTTTATTTATTAACTGCGCTGCACTAAACCCAGTTAAACAGGCCTGATTATAATCATGCTGTGATTAGAGCTAGTCGTTCAGTGTTCTGATGATATACACAAGATGCTCAGAAATGTGCATCATGATGTAATGTATAACAATAACATTATAATATTGTAATATTGCCCATCACCATCTGCAAACAACAACCTGTGTACAGTAACCGTATGATCCGAGTAGTAACAATAAGCTGATTGGACGGCAGCCCATTATGATGACGTCATATATTAGCCATTTATGTTTAACCAGCTATTCCCTTTTTTTGTCCTGTTACTTCTTATCTTCTCAACTAGTTTATATGAAATATATGAAATATGTAATAATCACTTTACTGCCCTTTATTAGATGTGCCTCTATCCATTTGCTGGCACATTTTGTCTATTCCAACATTCACATAGCTTGAAAACAACCAATATCAGGATGCATATGGTGTATGAAGACAATATCTCCCACTATTGTGATGTTCTGTATCAGTCATATGGCCCACCGGCTCTCTCCACTACGTTTGCTTGATTAACGGAGGCCTCAGACGTCTGAGAAACACACACAGGCCAATGTGAAAGTGTTTAACAGCTCCTATCTGCACTCCCTGTACCTTGAACTCAATAACAGCAGATCAGATTACATGAGCTGGCAGTAAGCACTCTATAAAGACCTGTCAGTCATAGCCCGATGAAGACGTGTGAACCAAAAACAACAACAACAACAAAAAAAAGAAGAATCTATATGCACGACATCCACCCACTGTTTTTCCACCCATTGTTTTCGTCACTCCCACAGGAACGCCCAAATTCCACAGGCCTGTCAACACCAGCACCAGTTTAGCCAGTCAGCACCTGTGACTATTCAATCAGTTTATGTATACGCACACACGCACACACACACACACACACATATATATATATATAAACACTAGCTACAGTTTTTAAATTCTACTTATATACGGTTATCCTCTTCATGCGAATCAAAATTAATTCAAAATCTAAATGAAAACCACTAAAAAGCATATATATGTACACACACACACACACACACACACACACACACACACACACACACGGTCTCTATATAGTCATACGCAAATGTCTGTTGATTTTCGAAGTGAAAGTAGAACACATCGCCTACATGTGCTTGAGAACGCCATTCATCTGCACATTCTTTAGTGCACAGTTTCTATTTATTTGGAAACACGTTGGGGGGAAAAAAATCTATTTACAACATATTAAAAAAAATTTGTACAGGCCTCAATTCATCTTCTATGTTAAATTCAGCAAATTGTGCATCAGAAAACGGAACGTGTTCTCCATAAAACTACACATTTTTAACTTAGTTCAACTTAGAAAATCAACAGAGCTACTATAATTTAACCGGGGTACCTGAACCTTTGCGTACAAGCTAAAGCCCGGGACTGTTTTCCGTGTTACAGACATTAAACCCTTAGAAGTCGAGGTTTATCACTTTCACTGTGCTCTAGTTTTGCTTGCTCTGCTTATGTAGAAAGTAAAACTATGAGTTATTCATTTATTTTTTACACTTCATAGACAATTTTGTGTAAAACAATAACATGTATACGGTTTGATTTTAGCTGTCTCAAACCACATTACATACTTAGACATTGTCCTAATGTTTGTATTGTTCTGCAGCTAGATTTTTTATATCTGATGGGTTATTTACTTCCACTAGACAGTGCGTCTGGCTATCCGACACGGCTCCTCATAGAAGGTTCTTATTACGTACATAAAATGCTTTACTGTAGAATAAAAGTGAAGACAACAAACTATAAGATAGCCCTCATGGAATTATACAGTCCACCTTAAAACCCTCCAGAATGAAGCTTTACAGGAGGATGAACCAGCTTTCTTAACCTGCAGTGGAGCTGATAGAACAAGGTTTATTTCTAAGCAGGTTTGGAGCAATTCTATTGGTCGGTCCCTCATGAATATTCACTACACTGAAAGGAGAACTAGAGCTTTTACACTGTGCAGAAAAAGAGATCAAAGTTTTTACACCACTAAATATATATTAGAGGTGGAGATATGGAGAAATATCATACTGTGGTACATCAAGAGTGTATGTGGTATATCAGGATATGTACTGGTTCAGACTCTCATCAGTTGGAGCTGTTAAGTGTACGACTGTGGAGTCTTTAAGTTCACCAACTACATCCATTTAGATGGGTGTAGCAATAAGCAAAAAGGCCAGCTAGCTAGATAGATAGATTCTAATTTATACTATTCATATTTGCCCAGTCTGTTACTGCACTATTCCTATCTGCACACTTACTGAACATACGTTATTTTTGTACTGCATACTTATCATTTTCTACATATGCGCTCTCACAGTACATGCAACCTGCAATGTATTCTCTCCACTCACTCTGTACATATGCATGTTACATATACATACATATATACCTGTGTGTGTGTGTGCGCTGTGTACATATATATATACATTCATACATACATACATATACACACACACACACACACACACACACACTAACATTTTTCTGCACTTTATATTTGGCACTTTTGGTTAGATACTAACTGCACTTCATTGGGTCTGTACCTGTACAACCTGTACTCTGCACAATGGCAATGACGTTGAATCTAATCTAATCATTCAGTATTAAGAAATGAATTGAATTTTCAAACTAATTCAAGGAGAACGAGGTTTTAACCACTTCCTCTCTGTTGCAGCAGATAAACCACTGCTATCGCAATAAAGGAAATTACTTGATTTAATTGAATATGAAAGTATTTCTCAATCACTGTATGTATTGATACTGTTACTACACTATTACTACTACTATAATAGCTATCAGGAAAACATTCATGAACGATCTTTAAGTTGGCCTTACAAAGCTTTGCTCTTGCTAAGGTGTTTCTAGGCCAGCAAGATTGGGCAAGGTTTGAGGTACTACTATGAAAACTGTGAACAAAAAGGCACACAATAATAATAATAATAATAATAATAATAATAATAATAATAATAATAAATGAGAAGTTACAGAGGAACAGAAATTTTGATTTTACCATTTTTCTAGTGCCCCCCAGAAAATTAATTTGAGACCACCAGCTTGGACTTTGTTTTCAGCTACGAATGAAAATAAACTAAAATAAACTAAACTAAAACTAAAACTAAAATTACAAGACACTCTTAAATAAGTGCAACTTCTAAAGGTTAAATGGTGTCTGTAATATATTTATATATTTAAAATTATAAAGTACATCATATTGCTTTAGGATTCCTAGGCAAAAAAGGTCAGTTGAACATAATTCATTTACAAAAAAATATTTTTTTGTTTTTTTAAACAAACATTTTTTTTTTCTTTTTTACTACATTCATGCTGTTTGTCTCAACCACCCACTTTGGTACTGAGATGATTTATTAAACAGTGAATTTATTCACAAGACAGCGTAAGCCATGGCTACATTTCCACTTGCCTTAGTAAATCCCAAATAACGAATTTAAGGTTTCCCAGTTTAATAATGCATGTATATATATATTTTTTACGATACACGTGAACCTGAAAAAAAAGTGTAATTATTGCTTATCAAGGCTGTTTTACAACATTAAATATTAAAAGTAAGATTAAAAGAAGTACTAATATAAAATTCGGCATCATTTCCCCCCCCATGATGATACGACGAAGCATTAGCCTTAGTAAGAAACTGGTTCATCAGCCTACATACACCATTTCTACACCACTGGTTACCACTGGAGTTCGCAGCATTGAAACATAATTGTGAGGCTCTTCTTTATATTTGTAAACTCATTAATAACCTACTGATGATCAAAATCCAGTTTTTCATCTTGAATAGAACTTTTTAGCTTTGGTTATTTCTCCCTTTTTACGGAATGTTGATTAGAAAAGCACTCCTCCGCGCATACTGTTCGGTGCTTGGTCCCCGCAAATTGCAACACGATTCTCCCCTTAAAGGCCGATCTCATCGTCGGACTCGTCCTCGAACATATAGCCCTGTTCGCCAGCCACGCACTCTTCCTCGGAAGCCGATTCCTCCTCCCTCCTTCTGTCCAATGGGGAGACCCCTTCGTATTCCGAGCTCATGGAGGAGGAGGGGCTTGGGCTGTGATCTGCTCTGTGATTGGACGATTCTGCCACATTTTTGTTAGCCATCTCTCTGCTGGCCGTTTCTTCGTGGGGTGGGCTCGTTTCTCTTTCCTTCTCAAATTCCGCCTCGGATCCGCTGCCGATTCCGAACTGCCGGCCAATGATTTCCTCTTTTTTGTCGCTGAACCGCACTTTGGGCCTCAGGCCTTTGGACTTGACCCCGTTCACCTCATGCAGCTCGTCCGCCATGCCAGTCGCCGACACTCCCCCGTCCGCGGCGGAGCTGAAAACTTCCTCGCCCGTCCTCCAGTCGCTGCCCAGCCCGAGTCCGTCCATCACTCCGAGAACATCTCCCAAAATGGACGGACCCAGGTCCAGGTCCAGGTCGAAGGACGAGACTGATTCGGAATGCTGGAGTTTAGGAAGAGCCTCATCCGAGGCCTCCATATCATCTGCGTCACAGCTCAGCCTCATCTCTGGAGGGTCGACGGTGGACGCCACTGGCGACGGGGCCGAATTTAAAGACTCTGGGTTGGACTTCACGGACTCTGGGTTGGAGGGGCCGCAGTTGGACAGGAAGGACGTGTCTCCGAAGGCGTCTCCGCCTCTGCCGATGTGCATGGTGTGGCGGAAGTCCCCCAGCGGGGCGGAGATCATGGTGGGATCCAGGCGATGAGCCCGGCCCGACTTGTGGAGAGGCATCGGAACTGAGGGAGAAGATCGGAGAGAGAGTGAGTTAATAGGGCTGTCAAAGTTAGCACGAACACATTAATGCAGTAAATTATTGGCCGATGTTCCCAGTTTGACCATCTGTACTTGTGCAGGCTGAAGCCCAGGTGCAGCGCACTGTACATGGTTCTCTAATAGGATCTGCGATTGCACCGCTCTCGTTCAGGTTCACGTGTTCACACTAGGGGTGGGTACCACGAAAGCATTTTCAGGCCTCTGACTACTTCTGAAAGCCAGGTGTCATTCAATGCTCTCCTGTCATGACTGAAAGGGTAAGATGCTCAATAGTGTGGTATTCCCATGATGTCACCGTTGGAGGGAGTCACCGTGGCTACACCCACTGAGTGGCGGTAAGACTGAGTGGCAGGGTTATTGTTCAGTGTGAATGCAGTGAAAACATAAACACATCTAAATAGCAAAGACCTGCTGAGTGACTGACTGTATAAACAGATCCAGCAGTATTTGATTAATACTATATTTCTGTTTATATATGTCAGCATTTACTAAAAACATACATGATGTGGATTTTGTGTCAGGTGTGTGAGCTAGAACAAACCCAATGCTCCCTATAAGGGAAGCAATGATGGCGATTATACACTCCTCATCATCATCAGAATAGCTGCACTCAGAAAGAATCAACCTACAGGAATGAAACTTGGTGGGTAGGTTTGACATCGTGAGACATGCTAATGACGGGAAAGTGACATCAGGGCATGCCCCCCCATATGTAAAGGGTAGTTGAATGTAAAAGAATATAAATCTATAAATCTGAAGCAGTGCCGTGAGTTTGACTACTTCAGCAAAGCGGTTGCAGCACCGATGTCCTGCTGAAATGTCAGACCATAGCATGTATTTATAGTTAGCATCCAGTTATAGTTAGCACCCAGCTCCCCAGTGTTAACCTGCAGCCATTGTCTCTAGCTGAAGCAGGCTGAGAGCTGGTGAGGCCGCGGTGCATGACGGGATGCAGGACAGCATGGAGATAGCTCCGCCTGTACACTAGAACATCTGACTGGAGTAGAACACCATCCGGGTATCTCCAGTACACCATGAAGATAGCTCCCCCTGTACACTAGAACATCTGACTGGAGTAGAGTACACATACTACATACTACTTTTAGGTAGATTGAGTATGTAAGTAGTATGTAGTACACCATTTTGAATACAGCCACTGTGTAAATCGTTCCTCCAGTCTTATTTTTTTATGTATTTATTATTATTTTTTTCTATTATAATTTCCATGTTCCTTCTAGAACAGCACCGCTCTTTACTGAAATGGCAGGTTCCATGAACTGGGCCGAATGGTTTCCTTAAGAATCCCAGTCAATCCGAACAGCTAAGAGGTCACATATTAATAGCCAGAGTTGGAGATCGCCCCTGAGCAGAGATAAGGTCATGTAGTCGAGTGTAGCTTTAGTCTGAGGGTGAGAAAAAGCTGGCTGAGAGGTGACGCCACAGCCAAGCTCAGACTTGCAGGTGAGACACGTTAACGCAAGCACATACTTTCAGATTCCTCCCTCAGGCCCGAGCAAGGCGCATGTCTTAAACGGACGTTATGAAACAGTCCGGTGCCGAGGACGTTAGTCTGAAAGGTGAGGCCAAGTAGGCTGTCGCACACTGAAGCCAGCTACAGCAGCGCTAATGCGGACGAGCGCGAAATACAGCCTCACTGCGTCTGTAGCCTAGCCTAGCCATACGAGCCTGACCCCAACATGGGCGGGAAGCAGCAAGGAGCTCAGCTCGAAGGAGGGAATTAGAAGGAAAAGCAGGATGCAAATGATTCCTCAGAACTCTGGCTCAAATAGTGGCTGCTCTCCAGACTGACAGACACTGAAAAGCCCTGATTTTATCCAGTATAGAGCAGCAGGGCCGCAGCAGGCAACAGCAGTCGAATAATCGAAATGAATAATCAATTATTCGTATTAATGTCCCACTCGATTACCAAATAGCTCTCATGCAGCCATCAGCTCTTAAATGTAGCTGGAGGTTGTTTTCTGCATTTGCTGACTAACAATGAAGACAATAAAGATGGAACACCGTAATCAAAAATGAATAGTTTTGATGAATTTTCCAAATTAAACGTTAAATAAATAAAACGCCAATATTTTTTTTCCTGTCAACATTCAACACCAAGGATCAGCCAAATAGCAGCAACAAAATCGAAACCACGCCCATCTAAACTTCTACATCTGAGTTAATTTACAATTTACAAAATTTCAGTAAATTTTAAGTTCAGGTTTTAAGTAAATAATAGTCGATAATAGATAATAATAGATAATAATCACATTAATTTGTGATTTTGTGCGTTCCCCTGTCTGTCTATGGCTAAATGCTACAATCGCAGGTATTGGGAGGAAATGACGTGACCACCTAATCGACTATTAAATTAGTTGCCGACTAATCTGGCTGTTGATTTTAGTTGACCAAGTCGATTAATTGCAGCCCTATAGAACAGTAAACTCTGACAGTTAAACAGAGCTACAGTCTCATGTTTACTTAGATTCACCATGATAGCAAGAGGATACCGGGCCCCTATTGGCCCCCTGTTGGCCCCATAAAGGCAACTATCATTCTGAATTATAGAACAGCACTGATCTGTGGCGATACCCCGGATTTCATGAATTGGACCGAATGGCTCGGAGGTCACAGATTTATGCTTTTCATGCTAAAATGGGTTCTTCACATGGTTCTTCAGATCGGTAAAGAATGTGCTGTATATGGGCATATTCAAAATCACTGCTTTCACAACGAGGCCCTTTAAAAAAAAAAGGAGGCTCTTTAAGGGTTCTTTACCATGAGCTCTATTTAGAACAGGGCTTAAATGGGTCCTTTACACGGTTCTTCAGATTAAGGAGAATGTGCTGTACATGGACCTATACGGCACCTTTTCTGAAAATCTGGCTTTCACAACGAGGTCCTTCAAAAATAGTGGTTCTTCAAGGGTTCTTTACCAGGAGTTCTACTTGGAACAATTCCATGCTTAAACGGTTCTTTGCATGGTTCTTCAGAACCTTTTTTTGAAAAGCACAGCTTTTACAACTAGACCCTGAAGGAAGCTCTTCAAGGGTTCTTTACCAGGAGTTCTACTTTGAACAATTCCATACTTAAATTGTTCTTTACATGGTTCTGCTGTGTATGGGCCGATATGGAACCGAACCTTTTTTTTGAAAATCACAGGTTATTTATTTATTTATACCTACAGTGGGTTCTTGGCATGGTTCTTCAGACTAACAAAGAACAAGCTGCATATGGGCCTACTTCTACTACCTTCAAAAAGGTTGTACTAGACAAAATGCCACTTTTCATAACTCGTTCTGCACTCCCACTCCGGTTCCCGTGTTCTTCCTTCATTTCTTACTTCCGTTTTCCTTTAAATATTCAATTAACAAATTATTTATAGTGTCTGTATATCAGACCTGGTCATTATTATTTCTCTCTCAGTCGTTTCTCATATTTATCTCAGCTTTGAAAAACTAGTTTGATCTTGTACGCAGGACAGTCATCTGGGTGGTCCGAGGGCGGGCCAGCAGTGGCAGCAGTGCTATCAGGGCAGGTGATCTACTTCACTGGGTTCTTGTTTATTACGGCTTCAACCGATGCCGCTCTTCCCAAACGGGCAAAACGCCGTACCGTAAATGTGCCGTCCTATCCGGAGTCCATACCTTAGTTCACCGTGGTGGGAGTTGATGAGGTCATGGGTAATATCACCCTAAACCAGCACAGCTGGAGAACAACAATCATTCAAGGCACTGTTCACAACTTTAGCACAGCTGGATCTATATTGTAGCCCCACGTGAATGACATGTAGTGTGATTGTGCAGGTTCAACAGCCGGTCCACCTTAAATGCTGCCTGTAACTGCACTCGGTTACAATGCAAAGTGATGGAATAAGGTGGAACTCCAATAACAGAGCCAGTTTTACTGTTCAGGTTCTAGGTTATAGATGACTAACATGACCATAAAGTCCCTTAGCACTAGCAGGGAACCTGCAATCTCTAGACTGACAGAACTCCGACTGACGGAACTCCGACCCTCGGTATAAACGGAATGGTGTTTGTGATTCCAGCTGTGCTCTGTTATAACTGGTTATGACTTGTGTTTATGTTTATTCATATTTTGATGCAAGTTTGTGTTTTTACTGTCAAAAAACTCTTTAAGATGGTTCTAAACAAAGGACGGTTCTTCAAAAGGTTCTTTAGTAAAGACATTAGGCCTATGAGCATTCAAAGAACCATCTGTTTTAGGGGGAATGTGTGGTATATGTTCTGTTTAGAACCTTTTTGAGGAAAATGGTTCTTTATGGTGTTATGTAGAACCATAAACAACACATTTTCCCTCAGTCTGAAGAACCATCTCACATACATTTGTAAAAAAAAGTGGTTCTTGAAAGGGTTTTTTGGTAAAGGAAATAGTTTCTGTTTAGAACCATGAGTTTCATTTAGAACCAGTCCATGCTTAAATGGGTTCCTTGCATGGTTCTACAGATTGATGGAGAATGTGCTGTATATGGGTCTATATGGAAACTTTATTGAAAATCACAGCTTTCACAACAAGGCACTTCAGAAAGGTGGCTCTATGAGAGTTCTTTACCATAAGTTCCATTTAGAACCTTTTCATGCTTAAATGGGTTATTTGCATGGTTCTTCAGATTGATGGAGAACGTGCTGTATATGAGCCTACGTGGAACCTTTTTTGAAAATCACAGCTTTCTGAACTACTACCTTCAAAAAGATGGTTCTTCAAGGGTCCTTTAGTAAAGACTTTAGGGCCATGAACACTTAAAGAACCATCTGATTGGTGGAGAATTTATTGCATATGGTTCTGTGTAGAACGTTTTTGGTTTAAAAAAAAGGTGCTTTTTCTGAGCTATATAACTATAAAGAACCATTACACCTTGAACCATGAGTTCCAATTAGGGTCATTTCATGCTTAATTGGTTCTCTGCACGGTTGTTGGAGAATGTGCTGCATATGGGCCTACATAGAACCTTTTTTGAAAATCACAGCTTTCACAACAAGACCCTTCCAAAAGGTGGTTCTTCAAGGGTTCTTTACCATGAGTTCTATTTAGAACCATTCCATGCTCAAGTGGGGATTTGATTGATAAAGAATGAAGTCTGATAGATTGATAAAGAATGAACAGCATATAGGCTTATGTGGAACCTTTCCTGTAAATCACAGCTTTCACAGCAAGATCCTTCAAAAAGGGGTTCTTCAAGGGTTCTTTACCATGAGCTCTATTTAGAACCATTACATTCTTAAATGGGTTCTTAGCATGGTTCTTCAGACTGACAGAGAACAAGCTGCATATGGGCCTATATGGAACCTTTTTGAAAATCACTACAGACATTTCAAAAGGAGGTTCTTCAAGGGTTCTTTACCAAGAGTTCTACTTAGAGGCATTCCCTCCTTAAATGGGTTCTTGGCATGGTTCTTCAGATTGACTGCATATGGGCCTATATGAAACCTATAGAAAATCACAACACTTCAAAAAGGTGGTTCTTCGAGGGTTCTTCACTAAAACCAGTGACTCTGCTTAGGGCAATGAGTTCCATATAGAACCAGTTGAATGGTTCTTAAATGGTTCTTCGCATGATGAAATGGTTCTTCAGAATGGTTTTATTCAGTTCTACATAAAACCATTTTCCAAAAACAGGACAGTGCCTATATCTATATAATAGGGTCCATAACACTCAGTCCTATCTGAGGTACCCCAGTCCACCTCCAGTGAGAGGGGGGATTCGGGGTGGGAGTTGGTGGGCGAAATCGCCATGTTTGTTACCTGACCCAGCACAGCTGGAGGTCTAAAATCACCCAGGCACCTTTTTCAGAAGCTGTACGGGAACTTTACCCAGGCCGGGTGTATATTACGGTTCTAGATAAACTACATTTTTCATGTATTTTAAGTTCATTTTGTATGTGTTTGGAATTTTGTCGTTCCACCTTAAATGCGCTAGAATGCAGTCGCTGTAGCATTTAAGGTGGAACGGCAAAATTGCAACTTTAGCTCCAAGCAAGTTTGTGCGTCCAGATTCCTCCAAGTAGCCACCCTATCGACCTCTCCACCTCCTAAACTCCACTAAAACCGAGACTTGGAGGATTAAAAGCCACATTTGGGAATATTAAGAAAGAGACCAGGAGCAGGAGCAGAAGGAGGAGGGAAAAGTGTGGGGGGGGGGTGGTCAGCAGGAAAAGTGAGTGGAGTTAAAAATTCAGACTTTGGTGATTTCGGAGAGGCCCACGAGTTAAAGAACCCGCACCTACCTCGATAAGTGTGTCCTATTCGTCCCACGACTTATTCCCACTTCTCTTATCCGCGTTAAATCCTCTCGCGTGCCTTTTCCCCCTCTTCCCTCGTAATTCCTTGGCGGCGCTCTTCTCGGATAGTTCTGTTTTTTCCCTTAGGGATGGGCAAGGAAGTGACGCGACTTTTACTGGGGAGAGAGAGAGAGAGAGACAGAGAGACAGAGAGAGAGAGAGTGAGTGATTCAGCTCCAGCTGTTTTCTCTCTCTCGCTGTACCCCCGTTCAGGCACGTCAAGGGTTCCTTAGTAAAAGGCATGGTTCTGTGTGGAGTCCAGCATAGAGCCATTTGTATGGTGAAATAGTCCTTTGCATGTTGAAATTGTTCTTTGCATGGTGGTTCTTCACCAATCCCATTTTGGTGCTATATAGAACCGTTCTAAAAAAAAAAAAAAGGGTTCTTTAAAGAACCATTTGCAGAACATTCTCAATCAAACCCGAATGGCATAGAGCCAATTGTATGGTGAAACAGTTCATTGCATGGTGAAATGATTCTTTGCATGGTGACTGGTTCTTTACCAATCCTATTTCGGTGCTATATAGAACCGTTCTCAAAAAAAAGGTTCTTTAAAGAACTATAAGCAGAACATTCTCAATTGACCTGAATGGCATAGAGCCATGTATGGTGAAACAGCTCTTTGCATGGTGGGATGGTTCTTCACCAATCCTATTTTGGTGGTATATAGAACTATTCTAAAAAAAAAAAAAAAGTAATGGTATGGTGTGGTATGGTATGGTAAGATTTATGATGTAATGGTATGGTATGGTGTACTATGGTATGGTTTATGATGTAATGGTATGGTATGGTATGG